>JAPYZJ010000172.1:0-74765 GCA_030522765.1 Ophioninae sp. B BG-2022a
TGGGGGCATAATCAGGCGGTTCGTAATATGTGTAACCCTATCACTCCCATATCAGGACCTGATCCTGATCAGGCTAACCCTATGAAATTTCTACGTGGGTATATCCAAAAAAAAAACCCAATAAAACAACCCGCACTTTCTCAGCCATATTTCAGTCTAAAAAGAATCAACCAGCATTCGTTAAGGTTATCCTAAATCCAAAGTGGTATAAATCCAAAAAAGCTCCATCTCTATTAACCCTGGTTGGTTCGAAGAATCCACAAGCCGAGAAATCTCAGTCGCTCATTCTCCCCCCCTCTCATCCTTCCGTTCCAAGGCACGTTAAAATTTCGAGTCTCTTCGTGGTCTCGAATAAAAAATGGGCGTTGGTGCAATATCGAAGCTCTTTCAGGATCGGGTATAAATCGCCAGGTCGATTCAGCCGGCACGCTAATCGAGGTCGTGACTCGTCCGCGGCCGCAAGAACCGAAGAGCTTATTCTTCTGCTTTCGGGTGTGCGCGCCGCATTGTCGAGACGTGAGAGGGTTGCTGGAGAGCGAAATCCCCCCTCCCCCTCCCGTCCCGCTCTTTTCCCTTCTCTTTCTCTTCTATTTCTGTCTTTGGTCTGCTTTATGGGTGCAATTAAGTTCTGCCTTCGTTTTCGAACCGCAGTTGAACGTAGAGAGACGGAGAGATAGAAGGCTGCAGTCGTTTTCTCATTGAACGCTTTCGTCCTTACGACCGTTGGCCTTCTGAACCAAATCCCGGTTGCAAAAAACAAGCGACGGTGTAGAAGGGCATCCGATGGGCATCCGAACGGTAACGAACTTCATTGAAGAGCACGCGAAGGGCTAAAAAGGGATTTGAAGGGCAGCCGAAGGGCAAACGAAGGATGACTAAAGGGTACCCAAAGGATAATTGAAGGACAACCGAAGAGTAGCTGAAGGGCAATAGAAGGCTCAAAGGCACCGGTAGAACTACTTAAGGGCCGTTGATATTTAGCGGAAAAAGATTGAAGGGCAGTCGAAGTACTCATACTTAAGAGGAATGAAATGTTACTTAAAGGGAACTTGGCTGTTGAAGGGCAATGAAAGGGCATTGTCATCGTCGATGGACATTGAAGGGCAATCGAAGGGCTAGTTAAGGGCGACTCAAGAGCGTCGGAAGACAACGGCTACTTAAGGTACTCAAGGGCAGCGAAGCGCGATCGAAAGACTACGGTAGGGCTGACTGTTACTAAAGGGCTGGGAAAGGACATCGAAAGGGCAACCAATGCCAAAAGCAGGAAATCGTGAAAAGGCGATACGAAATCCTTTCGTCGTGTCCGCGTTCATGAACCTCCTATAAAACACCTCGCGGTCTTCTTCCCTTTCCTCTTGCCCTTTTCCTACCCTCGGCCACCATCCGTGTCTTTCCTTCATTCAATGGAGTTTAGTCGTATACATTTGCCCAAAGCTCTGTAGCCCTTTTCAAACGAGGAGAGAAGCGCACGAAGAGAAAGATAGAAAGTGAAAGAGAGGGAAGGTGAAAGGGAACGCTTTCCAACGTACACAAAATCACTCTCTCATCGTTCTATTTATTCTTGGAAAAAGAGCCCCGGAGCCAACGCGAGCCCGGACTCTTATTTACAATCTCGAAGAGAGTATAAAGCTCGAGCGGGCCCTCGCCCAGCCTTTTCTTTTCTCTCTCTCTTGTCCGAAATCGTTTTTCTCTTCTTTCCTGTTTCTTTTTTCTCGCGCCATTTCCGGGCCACCAAACGAATACGAATGGAAATCTCGGTAGGCAATTTTGCCGAAACTCCCTTCTTTTCCTTATTTTTTTTGTGCTCCTAACTTCACTTTTTTGTGATTTTTTTTCTTTCTTCGTTCTCCACTTTCGACACGGAATACCAGGGCGAAACTTCATCCCTCGATGGAGCGCACCTTCACTTCCGTTATCCCGTAGAATCGCCCAGCGTTTCGACGCAAAAGGTTTGCCGAACCTTTTCAAGCTGCAAGCGTATCCGTGTTCCGGCTCTCGACATTTTTTGTACCCCAGAAAGCGTGCTATAGGGAATGGGGATTTTTGAAACATTTCATATTCACGCAGCGTTGACTATGGGGACGACTCACTATTTTCAGGACTGTCCTTGAAATTCAATATCGTCAGAATTATCCTATGTCATATACAGGGTGACTTGCCACTCGACGCTCCATGAGGAAATACCTTTTCGAACCCCCATTCACGATTTCCATCGATTTTTCGAAACTTTTTATTAAAATCTACGATTTTTAGGTTAAAACCAAAAAAAGATTTTTCTCCGAGAGAGAACAGAAAGAGTAATACGATAACGATGTTTTTCTTCAATTCTTGAAATGTTTCGCAAGTGAAAAAATCTCAACGAAAGTAAACAACCCAAACCAGCTGGAACAGGTAAATCGATTTTCAAAAATGTCACTTTTTTTGAAAACTAAAAGAAAGATGGCGGATTAGAACGATTCCTGTGGGCATTGAATACAAGGTATCTGAAAGTTCCTTCCAAACGTGGAATTTTCGAGTCACCCTGTACCTCTATCGGATAAGCTTAGGGGCTGTACACCGTTGAGCTGAAGAAAGCTCAAGCTGCTATATGTAAATTGAAATCGAGATACTCCCCCCGATGCGTACATTTTTTTTAATACACACATATATATTTTTTCACCCCCTCCCCCCACGACCCTTCCATCGAACACCCCACCCTCTTTCACCTCGTTTACCCATTTTCGTTCCCACAATTTCTCGGGTTTACGTCTCACTGAAGCATAAGGTTGTGCAAAGTTTATTTTCCGTATTTTACATCCTGGAACGTCGTTGAATTCCACCTCTGGTAAGTACAAGGATATAAAGTGGAAAAGGATCAAGAGAGAGAGAGAGAGAGAACGAAAGCCGGAAATAAAAAAAGGAAGGAGCCATCAAAGACAAGGAAAAGCTCGAGAACGATGCAGCTGCTAAAAGAATGAAAACCAGAGGAAAAAAACTTGAGCAGTTGGAAAGCAAAGAATGAGAGATTGAAAAGTGAAGAGCTCGAAGATTCAAGGGTCGATTCTGGGGGGTGAAAAGAGGGGTTCATTCTGGAGGGTGGAAAGTGGAGTTGATTCTGGGAGGAGGACGAAAGGAGGAGTTTTTACTAGGGGGTGCAAAGAGGGGTTGATTTTGGGGAGGGATGGAAAGAGTCGTTGATTCTAGGAGGTGAAAAGCGGAGTTGATTATAGGGGATGAAAACAGGAGTTGATTCTGGGGGCTGCAAAGAGGGGATGATTCTAGAAGGGTGGAAAGAGGACTTGATTCTCGGGGGTGGAAAGATCGATTGATTCTAGGGTTTAGAAATAGAGATTGCTTTTAAGGATTGAAAAGAAGGGTTGATTCTAGGAGATGGAGAGAAGGGTTGATTCTAGGGGGTGGAAAAAGGACTTGATTCTAGGGCGTGGAAAGTTGAGTTGATTCCAGGGGGTGGAAAAGGACTTGATTCGAGAGGGTGAAAAGAGGACTTGATTCTAAAGGTGAAAAGACGGGTTGATTCTAGGGGGTGGAAAGAGGACTCGATTCTATGGGTTGGGAAGAGGACTTGATTCTAGGGGTTGGAAATAGGCGTTGATTGTAGGGGTTGAAAAAAGAACTTGATTCTAGGGGTTGTAAAGAGTACTTGATTCTAGGGGTTGGAAATAGGCGTTGGAAAAAGGACTTGATTCTAGGGGTTGGGAAGAGGACTTGATTCTAGGGGTGGAAAGAGGGGTTGATTCTAGGGGTTGAAAAGAGGACTTGATTCTAGGGGTGGAAGGAGGGGTTGATTCTAGGCGGGTGGAAAGAGGACTTGATTCTAGGGGTGGAAAGAAGGGTTGATTCTAGGGGTTAGAAGGAGGGGTTGATTCTGGGGGTGAAAAGAGGGGTGGGGGATGGGGGTTGCGCTCCGATAATTCGCTCGACAACAAACTCCTTAGGTAGCAGAAGTGGCCTGCTGTAGGCTTTTGTCCCGAGAACCACTCGTCGGCGACAAACAGCCAATTACTCTTGCGCTGTGCTCTTTCTCCTGTCTCGACTCTGCAGCTTTCTTTCTCGAGTCTTCTTCTTGTCCTTCAGTGGAGGATGCGGTCGTACAAAGTGCCCGAGACCGACTACGCCACGGTAAACCGAGTCACGGTGTACACCGGATGACGAGAGCCGACAGGCAGGAGTGGGGGGAAGGAGGGTAGCAAAAAAAGGGAAAAAAGAACGAGGGTGGAAACGTCAGAAAAAAATGGACGGAAAAAAGAGGGCGGGAGCAAGAGACGATAAGAAGTGAAATAAAAAAAATATTTGAAAATTAAGTGACATTGGCTATGTTAGCGAGTCATATGAATTAGTTATTTTACAATATGTATTCAATGTTTTAATTAGCGTAGCAGTTTTTGTTTCAATTATATTATGAAGAATAAATAAATTTAACGAGATTTTTGTGTGAAGCATGTTGTAATTTTTTATCAAATATTTTAATAAAATGTTTGTTAATTTTCAAGGGAATTTGTTTACCTCTAATCGAAACGCAGTAAAGATGTGAGAAACAGAACATGGTAGATGCAGGTAATGGAACAAAATGGATAGAGATAAAGACAGAATTCTAGGCCTAAAGAGAAAAAAAACACGAAAAAGTAGAAAAAACATAGATATTTTAAAAATTCAGTAAGATTCTAACAGAAGTGAATCAATCAATGTCCATGATTTCATTCAATTTACCGTAATTTGACATGTTGATTAGAACGTCAAATAAACAGATGTGAAAGAATAAACATTCTTTTTAAACCGATGTTCCAATAAAAATGGAAAACTCGCAAACCCAAATGGAAACCCAAACAAAAAAATGGACATTTCAATGAAAATAGAAAACACAGAGAATTAGAAAGAGATAGAGAGGGTGGCAGGTGTAAAAAATGAAATGGAAAGCGAGTGATCAAAAGAGGGAAATCTTAACACAGGCGAGAAAAAAAATCAATGGATAAGAAAGCCATAAAGTGGCGGCAACAAAATGAGGATAAGAGACACGGCGCCACACAGGTATAGAAAGATGATTTCCGCTTGTCATCTCGTTCCATCGCACACGTACTCTTGCTATCGGTTTCCACTTCTTTTCCATATACAACTTTTTCAACCATCTGGAAAAGCTCTCAACGAAGGAATAAATAACAAAAAGGAACAGCGGGAGAACGTAGGCGAGGAAGGGGAGGAAAGAGAAACGGGGTGGCGAAGAAGGGTGAATGTTTCTGCGGGATGCTGAAGTCTCCGCGTTGTGAACACGACGTCGTGAGCCAATACATTTATTCATGTCGACGTTTCCAGAACGCGCTGCGACAACTTCCTCGCGTGAGTAGCGTCAAACCTCTTGCCAATCCCAACCCAAACAAACCCAAACTTTTGGGTGCACTTGGTAGGATGAAATCCTGGGGTAAATTGTCAGTAAGTGGGATTGCGAGGATAACGATGATTGTGATAACAACGCTGATAACGATGGTAATGATGATAACGATGATTGTGATAACAATGATGATAACGATGATTGTGGTAACAATGATGATTACGATGATTGTGATGACAATGATGATAACGATGATTGTGATAAAAATGATCATAACGATGGCAATGACGATAACGATGGCAATGATAATAACAATGACAATGATAATAACGATGACAATGATTATGATGACAATGATTGTGATGACAATGATTGTGATGACAATGATGATAACGATGACAATGATAGTGATGATAATGAGGATAACGATGACAATGATTGTGATGCCGATGATTACGTATACGATAATGATGATGACAACCATGATGACGAGAATAATGGCGATAATGTTCATACTGAAGATAATAATAGCAACGAAAATAACAGCAATCGTATCAATGATAATCGATATAACGACAATGACCAAACTGACAATGACGACATCAATACCATTGTCATTATAATAATGAGAAAAACCAAAAAAAATTCATAACCTCTACAGACTTCCACTAACAGGAGCTAAATAAAAGCTTCTGCTACTTTCCTCTCTCCGATTTCTGTTCTAATAAACATTTATTGATTTCCACTATCCGAAGTCAACAGAGCAGAATGTTTTTTTTTCCCTCGACACTTATATCTCGGATGTATCGAAAGTACACAGCTGAATGCGTTATCTGTTGTTCCCCATGTGCACATCGAATATCGGCCCCAAACCGACGAACCTGACTCCCCTAGACGGTCCATAGAAATCAGAGTAGTCAAGCTGCGAAACGAAATAGAGTTTCGCATCGGGCGTACATCGTTGGGCACACGTTTCGAACGCGACGATTCGTTATCACCGAATGATAGCGGTGAAAAGACGAAGCGATAGGTAAACGGAAATAGCGGCCATTTTGTTGTTCATGGCCCAGGCTCTCACGTTACCTCCGCTGACTGATATTATCGCGAACGAACAATGACCAAGCCCTGCCTTTCTTCAGCTGATGCATCGTCATTGTGTACCAGGGATACTTTGGCGGACCTAACGCCGATAGAGAATCGTGAGGTGATCGAACTGAAGCTGCAACGCTCCAATTTTGCTCTGACGTAGGTACCTTTTCAACTCCGTCAGCGTTTTTGACTACATCAAAAGATGAAATCGTTATTTTATAAAGAAATCAATGACAAAAACTAGTCTTTATACGAGAATCAATGACTAAAACTTCGGTTATCGGTAAATCAATGACGAAACCCAAACAAACCCAAAAATCAAAGGATAAAGTTGTTACGTTATAAATAAATCAATGAAAATAATTAGTTCAGATTGGAGAATCAATGACTGGAATTCCGGTTATCGGTAAATCAATGACAGAACCCAAACAAACCCAAACGTACCCAGTCAAACGCAAGCAAAGCCAACCGAAGACAAACATCAAAGGATGAAATTGTTACGTTATAAGAAAGCAATAAAAAACCTCATTTTCATAGGAGTATCAATGACTGAAACTCCAGTTATAGATAAATCAATAACAAAACCCAAGCAAACCTTAACAAACCCTAACAAACCCAAATAAATCCAACCAAACCCAAACATCAAAGGATGAAATTGTTACGTTATAAAGAAATCATCGAAAAAATTAGGTAGTTCTCATCGGAGAATCAATGACTGAAACTACTCGTTATCAGAGAATCGTTATCAGAGATTGAACTAGCTTCTATCCGAGAACGAGGTGTTAAAACGATCAGCCCGTGTTAAAATGAAACTTGAATTCGTGAATAGGGGAAAACGCAAAAAGAACAGTCCATTTCTTCAGACACCCTAATGTGGAGGAAAATCCGTTAAATTGCCAGGATCAAATCCCCCCTCCAAACGCACCGAGCTCTTTTCCTGTCTCCGAATAACGGATCAACCTATCCCACACGTTGGTACTAAAGCTAATAATCCTGTTTACCCGACGCTTCGTTTGGTTGCAGTGCCGAGGGTGGAAATAGTGGACGAGCACGGTGCAACCGCGAGCGACAAGTTTTACAAAGCTGGCAGCACGATAGAGCTCAAGTGCGTGGTGAGCAAAGTGCCACATCCGACCGGTTACGTAACATGGAGGCACGGGACGAGAATGCTGAACTACGACACCACCAGGGGTGGAATCAGGTGAGTCGATTTTCAGATACGACGGTATTGCTTGTTTTTATTCAAATGAAGATAGATTTTCGATACGGTCGGACGAAAGAGTTGGGAGCACCTGGTGAACGTTGAAAGAACCCTTCATCGAGGCAACCCCATTATCCGGGATGCGCTGGTACGGTTCTTTATGCATATGTATTTTTCGAAACCGACCGTTATCAAGTTTCACTTACCTGCGCCACAGGATCGTCTCCAGCCACACCCACACATCCGCGATCCTCGAAACCTCCCGTGTGACCCAAATGGATATACCGGGATCGCAATTTATGAATTTCGAACACGCGATCATCCACTTTCAACGTTATAGTCAGGGAAGTCTGGTTTTTTTACGGTTTCAATACGGGGTCGCTTTTCAATCAGATCGCCATTCAATTCACTTGTCCCCTCTCGTGCAACGTTTGGAGATTCATTTTTCAAACCACCTGTTTCCATTGTCCGAACCCGCTCCGTTTCACACCACTCAACGAGCTTCTGCAATATCAACACGGGATTCACGTTACTGGGACTGCAATGTAATCTCTTGATATCTCCAGACTGCGGTCGAATACGAATTTTGGGAGGTTAGCGAGTTTGAGAACGGAATCGGGGAATCCCCTTTGATCCGGAAGCCGATTATGATGCGTTTCCTTGATGTTCCGGAAGTTGTCAAGAAAACAATCATAAAAACTAGCAGTTGTTGGAAAATCAATGCTTGAAAGTGAATGTTGAGAAGTAAAGGACAGAAAGTAGCTGTTACCGCAGAATCAAAGGTCAAAACTAACTGTTTGATCAGAAAATCAAGGACGAAAACTAACAGCTGTCGATGAATCAATTACGGAAATTAACGGTTATTGGAAAATTAATGGCAAAAACTTGGAATTAGTAGAGAATCAAAGGCTAAAATAATCAGCAGCAGAAAATCAAAAATCAAAATCAGTCGATATCGGAGAATCAAAGATTGAAATTAGTTAATAGTAGAGAATTAAAGATAAAAATTAGTCGATATCAGAGGATCAAAGATTGAAATCAGTTAATATCAGAGAATCAATGACTGCAATTAACTGCTTCCAGCGAATCAATGGCCGAAAGTATCTCATATTTTGAAATCAGCGACGAAAATGAGTTGTTACCACAAAATCAATGTCGGAATCGAGCTGCTGTCAAAGAATCAATGACAGGAACTAGTCGTTAACGGTAAAAAAATAATTTCCTGTCGTTATTATTACACTGTAATAGCATGCGTATCGAACGTGAAATGGGTTTATTGGCATTCCACCACAAAGTTCTTGCTTCTTCGTGTGGGATCGTCGATAAAAGTGACTCTCTCGTTCCCCCTATCCAATTTTCCTCCTTTCGCACTACGTATTCGTCTTTCTCTTCGTGTCTTTCTCTCTCTCTCTCGTATTTCATGATATCTGTGCGTACAAAGAACGACATGAAGCGTGAAAGGCAATATCCTTACTCTTCGAATGGATTTTCAGCTGGTGCCTTTGTCAGCGCTTTTCAGCCTGCCCATGCGGGATTCAATCTTGCTCTACGTCACTGGGAATCTTCTTGCGACGCGTCTCGTCCCTTCTCTTATGTTCGGATCGAACATTAAGTTGAACCAGTCAGAAACCCAATGCTGCTTTTGATGTGAACAAAGTTTTTCATCCAATGTGGAACGTCGAGAAGGAAAGATTGCAATGAACCAAATCACACTACCATTGATTGTTCGAACTGGAAGAGGTCAGCCATATTTATCTTGATGTCCTTTGATGCACCCCTGCATCAAATTGACATCCAATATCGCATCCACGTTGATCGTTAATTCGGGTCCGTACTAGCCTCAACCGAAAAACGTTCTTTCGCAGGAAATTTGTGGTCACTCATAATTTGGTAATTTTTATTCTAGGAGTTGATACACAGTTCCTAATGATGTTCGTTCTCCTGGTGGTTCTTTGGTTTAGTATTCACCACCATTATCCTCCTCCCACTTTCCATCTTCGTAACAATCGACCAGACTTTTTAGAGGTCCGCTCCGATGGAAGATTGCTTGCCATAGGTCACCTAGTTGGGGTCGTACCCTCTTGAACTTGGTTAGTTGTCTGCCTAACGTTATTACAGGCTTGGAGGTTTCTGCATTAAAGTTCCTTGGTGAAAGAGCCGCAATGACCGATTCTGGACCATCAGCGCTACATGATGGCCTCCATCAGCCCAAACTGCATATCGAAGCTCCTTCAACCGACGCCCCTTTAGACACATCGTTCATTCGATTCGACTCTTTTTCTCTTCAATTTTTTTTTCGAATCTCGTTAGAACTCGGTAAATCGTGTTATCGTTTTTTCGCTTCCCTTAGTTAGCTTCCACGATCCTCTTTGATACGCAAAAGCTGCTTTTCTCATTAAAGCTGATGATCGGTTATCATTGGACATTGATGGAGGCGGCAATTGGCAATCAGCTCTCTCGTAAAAGTGAAGCTTATCGATTAGCTCTTTTGGATGAAATCCTCATCAATTCTGCCTCAACCTCGAACCAATTCTTCACCCCCCCCCCCCCCGCCAGGCAACCTACCACCTTGCCTCGAAATAACGAGCTCTTTTTTGCAAAGCAATGAAAAGCTCGACGAGTGTAAATCACGGAATAACAAAAAAAGCTGCAACACTTTCCTCGAGTATGAATTCATCTGGCGGTTTAACCTTTTTGAACGGGACTCCTCGTTACTCATATCTGTTTTTTTTTATTTCCCTCGCCCTTTGGCCGTTTAGATTCTCTCATGGTGACTGCAACAGCCCACCACGTTAATCTAATTTATGTACAAAGTTGGCGCGGTAGATCGTGAAAATTTGGGTCCTCGTAGTGTGACCAAATGTGCCCTAAAAACGCCAACAGACGCACACGTGTACAATTACACAATTGCAACGCCATTGTTCGTTAAAATTACATTGCCTTAATGTTTGACCAATGAACACTTCTATTTGGATCCGTTAAGCTTTTGCTTGATTTTTTCATCAATTTGTTTATCCTCCTGCTTTCTCTGTTCCCGCTCTGCTGTGAAAGGTAAGGGAAAGGGGGATCGTCAATTAGGGGCTCAGTTGGTGATCTGTTGCACCTCGTGTATTTCCTGTACACCCAGCTATTGTGATATCGTCGCTGTACACATCAGTAATCTCGAATAATCAATAACTGTCATAACGACCGTATTATTGAAGACATATCTGCACGAACACGACCGTAAAGTTCATGAAACTCGGGTATACGTTGATTTTCGATACGGTCTTCATCCGGAAGCTATTTTTCTCGGTAAAATTAGATCCAAACAGGAAGAAACTCGTGCAAGTTCATGCAAACCCAAACTCAAACAAACCTCGACAAAGCCAATCAAATCCCATTCTTCGGACTCAAGTATGCGACGACTAGAGAAAAAAAACTCAAACAAAGCGAACCCAAACCTAGATAAAGCAAAGCAGACCCAATTGTTTTGCCTCGTTTGGGTTCGGACCGAAGCAAAAACAGCCATCGGTCGAATATATGGCTCACAAACCAAAACAAATTCAAACTCAAGTAAAATCAGACAGCCAAACCCAATTCTCCGCCCTCGTTTGAGTTTAGGTATTGCTCGCAAACTCAAATACTTTCAAACACAACCAAACTCGGAGAATCTAAGCTAAACCCAATTGAGCCCGTTTGGGTTTGGGTTTGTTTGGGTTCATCAATGAAATCGAGTTAATAATCCAAACAAATCGAAACCTAGATAAAGCAAAACAAACTCAATTCTTTGGCGTCGTTTGGATTTAGGTCGAAGCAAACACAGCCATCGGTCGAATATGTCGTTCACAATTCCAAACACATTCAAACTCAACCAAACCCAGACAAGCCAAGCGAAACTCAACTGAACCCGTTTGGGTTTGGGTTTTTTGTGGTTCATCATTTAAATTAAGTTACAAACCCCAGCATACCTAAACCTAGATAAAGCAGACCAAACTCAATTCTTTGGCCACGTTTGGGTTTAGGTCGAAGCAAAAACAACCATCGATCGAATACGTCGCTCACAAATCTAAACAAATTCGAACTCAACGAAACCCAGACAATCCAAGCAAAACCCAATCGAACCCGTTTGGGCTTGTTTGGATTTATTTAGGTTAGTTCGGGTTAGTTTGGATTAGTTTGGGTTTGTTTGGGCTACTTTGGGTTTGTTTGGGTTCATGAATGAAATCGAGTTAAAAAATCGAAGTTCCACTCCATCACACGCAAACGTACACCGTATCATGGCAAATGCGAAGCTTGCAAAATCGTACGGCGACCAGCAAGAGGAAAATTCGTATTCCCTCGTAAATTCGCGAATGGCCAGTATAGCAGTTTGCCAGAGTGTTCGAACGAGCTGGTGACTCTGACACGATAAAATCTAGATTCGGATATCGAGCCTGGAATAGCCAGTTTCGCGTTAGCACCCAAACCGACAAATACGAAAGCTTCGATAACCACCATCCATCCATGATGCTGTTATCAGAGCTTTTTACATAAACTTCATACCGGTTCGTCTGCGTTTGCGAGAGCCACCAATCCCTCGATAGATAGAGGAGCACCAACGCATGAAAACGAGACTGCGATGGAGAACAGTGCCCCGTTCCAAAAGTAGTAAACCTCTTTATTCGTCAGGGCAAGTGCATAAATTTATGAAAACACGCGTGGCCTGCCGTAACGCCCTCGTAAATAACCCCCTATCGTTCTATAGTGAAAAATAATCTCAAGGAGTGACAATGCCAACAGTTAAAACAGAAGAAAAATTCCAAAAAATAAACAAAAATTGAAAATTGATTTAGAAAAAAACCTCGAAATTTGACAAAAATATCCATACCAATTGAAAATTTTAACAATCTTCGAAAATTCAAAACATCAATTTTCAATACTGTACATTTTAAAAATACAGATAAATAAAACAATAAACAGAAAAAACCGTGAAATCCCAAAAAATCGAAAATTTCACTTGATTTGCTTCGGATAACGCAAATTAATAAAGAGGAAGATGAAATTGAGGCGACTCAAATTGCAAGATAACAATGCAATTTTCATTATAAAGAAAATAAATCATCAGAAATCCAACAATAATAAATTTCTTTTAAAAATGTTCGAAATATGCTAAAATATGCTTTGTCATTGTTCAACCAATATTAAATACTATTTTTTTTTAATTGTTCCGATCATTCTAAATTATTTTTTTTAAATATAACAAACGGCTTTAAATGATTAATCGAACGATCGATATTTACTTTCTCATTTTAACATAAATAAATTCATTTTACAATCAGCAAATTTACTACGTTTCTTTACGAAACTACTTTACTACTACTTTAATAAACTAAAGACATTAACTATTTCCAATGGTGATTTACAAGCACCCTTGGAACCCTAACAAACCCAAACAAGCATTGGCTGCTTCAATTACGAATATTGTTTCACGAAATTCGGTACTCGGTTTCTTCAATACAAGAAACGAATTTTCAAAATTTTTAACGCCCTCGCTTACTCCTTCGAAGTATCGTTTTCCAACCACCCGTGATTTTTCGGGCGTCTCATTAGCCTAACCCCTTAAGTCTCCATTAGCTGCGATACCGGCTGGGAGGAACTCGCTTCGTATCTTATTTTTTTGTGCTGACACAAAAGCGACGAATGCACGGCGATTGCAATACTGCACTTTGAGATATTAAGAATAAAAAAAAGAAAGGGGCTGAATAATAATATGGAACGAGGGACTCGGGGTTGGCACAACGCCCATCCCCTCCCACACTCGTCAAATAACCGTTTTTTTCACCCCCCCCCCCCTCCCTACCCCCATCCCCACACCGAGCTGACACACTCTCTTTAATAACCAAAAAAAAATATATGTCGCGAGGAGCAAACTGAGGAAAAAAATCGCCTCGGTATTCGTGACGACGTCAAGATAAATAAAAAAAAATATTTACATATATATGGCGTTGAGAGGGACAATAAATTAATCTGCGAAAAATCTGGAAATATTTGTATTTTTTTTCTCGGTGGAAAATGTGATTCCCTCGGCGAAAAATCTCGCAGTATATTTTCTCGATTATCGGAAAGATTCTGGTGTTAGTTCTTTTTTTCCCTGGATGCACCAGATGTAACTTGCGAGGATATTTTTTGTCGTTTTTTTTTTTAATCGTCACTCGATGTTCCCTGGCGTGTCCTCGCTTTTTTTCGTCCCCTTTTTTGTGTGCGCGTGTTTTTTTTTTGGCGTCGCGAGAGAGGAGTATGGAGGAGTCAACCGGATCGTTGTCGAACATTAATGAGGGTTCGTAGTCGGTGTGCTTTCGCATGAGCTTGCCAGCGGCCAGACGTCGATTTCGATGTATAAAAGCTTGACACGGTTCAACGGGTGATCGGGCCATTTCAGCCATTCACATTCGCATCCCATGTAGATTTATTATTTTTATATTTCGATATTGCAATGATGTTATTTTTATCCAATCCATATTACCAACAGTTGCATTAATAATTAATCGTTGGAAAAATAATAAATTATAATAATCATCAATGTTATACGGAAGGAGTGATAATTTGAATATTATTAATCATTTAATATTATATTGTTTGGTGATTAATAATATTGAGGTATTGAATGTGTAGCTAAATCTTAATTAACAGTAATAATTGTTACAGCAATAATCTTATTACTGTCCATTTAAATCTAGTAATAATATAAGACATTATTAACTATTATCATTTCATAGACTATGTTATATACTAAACAATAGTATATCGCTATATATTGGAAATATACAAATTATATAGTATTTTTTGTATTTTATGGGCAATTCAATTGATATCAATATTATAAAAGATATAATGTTACGAAGGAAATGATAATAATGATAATTATTATAAACAAATAAACAATATTTATAAAGAATAATACTTTATTTATAATAATTGATATAATTTTTTATACTTATTATTATAAAGAAACAAAAAATAATTGTATTGTAATTATCATTATTATTATCATTATTTTACAAGAACATGAAAGACAACAATAATCATCATAAATGTGTTTTGTTTCGAATTAGGAACTTTCAATTTTTCGGTTCACCGAATACAAAAGAAAAATCGAAATTTGGCGGCGAATCGGAGGTAAAGAAAAAAAAAAGAGGAAAATTCTGCGGGGCATTTTTCATTAGTCCAGTAATTACTAGGACTGAAATATTTTTATACCGAGCTCGAAAATATCGGAGTACGAGGCAAACGGTTTCCGTAGCCAGAGTCTCGCTAAATTCTCATTCCCAACCTCCGTTTAATGAGAAAGGGGTGAGATAAGGACGAGAAGGGTAAAACGTTCTCGAACTGAGAAGAGGAAGGTTTTTGTCTTTTTTTTTTATTTTCATTCGGTAAATGAGATTACACCGTGATCCATTCTTTTCATGAGGGGGCGAAGACAAAGGGAAGGGAGAGGGAGAGGGGTGGATTCGTAACGAGCCTCCGTGAATTCGTGAATTTTTTTTTGTTTTTCCCGTCAGCAAACACCCTACTCGACAACTGCTTTCATACTGAAAATAACTCCAAACCTACCCCCATCCCTTTCTCGCTGGCCCAGTACCCCTTCGTCCTCTGTCTTCAAGTACGAAAATAATTAATTTCATGCAAATGAAGGGGTTGTTTCCATGTTGCTACTGAAGCAAGGACCCTTTGTGTTGAGGCGTCTTGCACATTATGGGGACGTCAAGGGGGTAATTTTTTTTAAGAAAATTTATCCTGTCCAATGAATAAGACGAATTGCCACTCGTTTGACTTTCTCACGAAGGTATATTTTGCATTAATAATTTTCTTCGGTAATTATAGATTTTTATTTTTATATATTTCAGTAATTCTACATTTTTATTTTTATTTTTTTCGATAAATTTTAACTTGTATTGCATTCAGTGAATTTTCGTTCCAATATTTTTCGGCGCGTGTATTTGTATTTCTTGGTCAACTGAATTTTTTTTCTGGCCAATTTGAATTTTGTTTTTCTTTTTTGGAAAATTTAATTGCGATTTCTTTTCGATAAATTTGTATCTGTAAATTGAATGTTTAATTATTTTCAGTACATTTGAATGTTTGTTTTCGTTTGTTAAAATTCATATCGATAACACTCCAATCCATCTGATTATGTGACGCCATCAATTATGTGATTATTGATTGATTAGGCATTACGTGATCATTGATGGATTATGGATTATGTGATTATCGATGGATTATGGGTTGAATGATTATCGATGGATTATGGATTGCGCGATTATTGGTGGATTATGGATTACGTGATCATTGATGGATTATGGATTACGTGATTATGTATTATGTGATTATGTGACGTGATTGTCTTCGAAGAAAATCATGTTTTGATTCCTCTCGGTTGTTTATTAAAAAATCCATTTTAAACACAAACAAACCCAAATGAATTCAAAATCGGTTAAAAGTGGATTGAAAACATGATTTTTTTCGAACATTGATGTCGATGACGCGACATAATCGATATTGATGAGAACGAAAATTGAACCGTGAGAGATAAAGCTTTGGGCCATATTTCTAAATGAAAGGTGATCGTTGATCGTACGTAAGAGAGGGTTTAGCTGGGGTCGAGTCTGATCGAGCAGCGTTTCGAACGGAAACAGTCGTGAAAACGTGGTTCTAAAAGCTAAGAGACTGTAAAATTCATTCCCCAAGCGTCGCACACGTCCGAAAGCTGCTTCGCGGCTGCTCGCTCGCGAACTTTCTTCGCTTTCTCTCTTTTTCTCCCCCCGGTGTGTGAACTCATTGCCTCTCCGCCCTCTGGGATCCGCCGGAACTTATTCGAGTGTACAGAAAACTTTGTTGCCCTTTATGGCTTATTTCCAAAAAGAACGGGTCAAACTCCTCTCCTTTTCTTTTTCCTTCCTTATTTCTATTTTTTAATTTTATTTTTTGTGTCTTTCTTTCTCTCTCTCTTTCTCTCTTATTCTTTCCCTCTGTTTTTCTCTTCTCCTTTTTACTTCTTTCATTCTCTCTTTCTCTCTCCGCTTCTCTCTGGAAAAAGAACAGACAGTGTACGAGTGCATCCATTTATAAAGCGTGCAGTCAAGCAAGTAAAGAGATTCTGTTATGCGTTCCTCGTAATTTTGTGTACTTGACTTCGTGAATCGAGTCTACCATTCGTATTTCCTCCAGAGTAAAAGTACAGCATTTAATGGAAGAAGGTATCGATTCAAAGAAAATAATCATTTTTAATTATTTTTTTATCGTGATAATAATGAGAATAATAATATATTATAATAATACAATAATAAATAATAATAGTAATACAATTATCATTGCATTGCATTATTATTGTTATTAGTGTATAATTATTATTGCACTGTGTTATTGTTATAATAAAATTATTATTGTATTGTTATTAGTATTTTATTATTATTAATTATGAATAATAATACAATAATTATATTGAAGTACAGTTTCGATACTACAAGGGACCGAAATACAGAGCTAGAGACAGAGAGAGAGAGGGAGAGAGATTTTTATTTATTAATTTTCTGACCTGGAGAAAAATTTCCCTAGAAGTACCTCATTGACACCTGGATGCAAAAAGTAGTGGCATTTGTGTATGAACATTAATTTAATAATTATGAGCTTTAAAGTTAACAGCTTTAACGTTAATAATCTTCAATCCTAAAATTGACGAATTAATAATAATTCGTAGCTTGAAAGTCAAAAAATAAGAAAATAATATTCAAATGCAACGAGTCCCTGGCAGCGAGGGTAAAAAAGCGTGAAACTGAAGCTTTTCAAAACAAAAGCAACTAAACCTCAACGACATGGAGAAGCGAATAAACGATCTACCCATTTGGCCAACTGCAATAACTTCCGCCGCAAGGAACTTTACTCCAAAACTGTTTTCCTTGGTCGGTCGATTTCTCTCTCCGACTGGCAAACCTGAAAAAAAAGTTTGGGTAGTTGCACCTACCGGGTAGAGTACCGTCACCTGGAGTACAACGACGATATCTTTTTAATTGCGAAAAAGATAAGTCCTCCAACCCCGCACTCCGCTCTATCTGTACTTCTCCACTTTTCTCTGGTTTGCGAGAGAGAGAAGACAGAAAGAGATTCACGGTCCGAAGAATAGATTTGGGAATAGTTTACAGCATAGAGTGATACGCCAGATGCTGCCGCTGGAGGAAACGATCGGGAGCTCGGGGAGTGGCGATCGAGGGACTTCCGGTACGCTTGAGTGGCTTTCCGGTTCATATATATTCTTCGTACCTCGCCTTTCGCGACGAATAGTCTTTTTCTCACCCTCTCAATTTCAATTCCTTTTTTTTTGTTTTTTTTTTGTTTCTTTCACTTGGCCCATTCTTCCTTCAGATTCTCCATCCAAGTGAGCGCACTTCGGTTAAATGTCTATCTTTCCTCCTTATCCTATCCTTACCGCTATCTCTCTGTCTTTTTCTCTCCCGATGAAAAGCTGGAGAAACTCCTCTTCCTCATCCTGGGGTGTTGTTTTCTCAAGCAATGCAACCACCGACACTTCTTCGCTGGAATTACAAGCCCTATTTCCAGTGTATACGTGTACAGGGCTTGGTTAGTAAACAAAGGTACGAGAAGGCGAATCAGAGCGGCATGAAGTTTGTCCTTGTCAGTGCCCGGAAAGTATTGCACATACATATATGTATAGACGGTCTGGGGTACGAAAACGACGAGCCATTTCTCCTATTCGAGGAGAAATGGAAAATCAAAGAGGAATGAAAAAAAGGTATGAGGAAAAACAGAGGAAAAATTGAGGTGCCAACGGAGGATGGAAGATCTTGTATCTTCAGTCACAAAGGAGCAATGAGCCGGAAGTGAGTGAATGATCGCATGAGAAGTTCGTCTCGATATTCAGTGACCCAACATTACCGTATTCCTTCGATATACCTCGACCGGTGTATGAAATCAGCTCGCGGATACGAATTTATCGGTTCATCTGGCGAAATCAATTTTGTAGATAATAATGTTATTTTTTTCCACTCTGTCTGTGGAAAAAACTCGGATGTTACAGTCTCCACTGATTTATCGAGTACTCTTGATGGTGATGTGAAAAAATATGTTTGTTATCGAGTTTGGATGGAGAACTCGGCGCTACGACTGCGTTTTATTTAATCTTGATTCGATCGAGGAACGTGTTTGAATAACATACGGTATATGTTTCATTTTCAAGTGCCATCAGTGGCTAAAAATAGTTATGGGTTTCATGTCTTGTCGAACGGGAAATCAGAAGCAGCTGCGAATTTCGCTTTTGATTCGTACTTGATCCATCAAATCAAATATTAACGCGTTGCGTGGTTTTCCAAACATTTTCGAAAGTAGACTAGTAAAACGTCTATGCGTATTTAATGAACTAAAAATGGAAATTGACTGTTCCGTGAGTTTTGATTTGCTTCTAATTAGATGAATCAAATAAATCCAAGTACACCCAAATTTTTTTATTTTCTCAATATCTACATAAATAGATATCTGACACGCCTGTACAGACTCCATCAACCGGTAATGAAAATTGGCAGCTACGTACTCTTTGATTCGCGCTCGATAGGTGGAATCACACAAGTCTAGACGTCACCGTACATCTTGTTTTTCCAAATATCCTCCAGAGTACGTCGAGTAGTAAGACATCCACGCAAATTTGATGAATTGCAAATAAAAATTGGATGTTTCGTTATCTTTGATTTCCTTCTGATTGAATGAATCAAATCAATCCAAGCGCCTCAAAATTTTGTTATTGTCTCAGTATCCACATAAATAGATATCTGACCTGTCTGTACAAACTCCATCAACCGGGAATGAAAACTGGCTGCTACGTGCTCTTTGATTCGCGCTTGATTGGATGAATCAAACAAGTCTAGACGGCACCGCGTATCTTGTTTTTTCGCGTATCATTGGGAGTGCACCAGTAAATCTGCAATACAAATTTTACCAGACGGAAATGGAAACTGGCCGCAAGTTTTCCTCAGATTTACCCTTGACCCATCGAATCCGTTCAACTATGGGAGTGGAAGGTTCAATATCGTCGCAATGGTGTTCCGCGGGCTCGTCTGCGGGCGATACCAAAGCCGGGTATTTCCGATCGTATACAAATTTGTTCAACGAATCCGCGCGGACCAGAGAAATATTCGAGTACACATGCGGAAAATCGAATGAGACAAGACGGGGGGTCTCGTTCCTCCGTGCGGTTTCCTGGTGAGGTGAGCAAATATTGACCGACCGCTACTACTCCATCATATCTATCCTTTTGGACCAGTGTATTTGTTTGGGCTTGTATCCCGTCTTCGATATTTGCTTGGTTACCTTGATTTAATCTTCGAGTTTTATGCTTTCTACGTAGAGTTGGTCAGACTTCAGACTTCGATGTGCAGCTGTTGGCTAGACACTAATGTGCAGCCGCTAAGGTTCAGATGTTGAATGCGGACCATCGAAACATTGATTTTATGAAAGTGCCAAAATCAGGATATTGTTTCTGTGCCACGATGAACACATCTGAAATTATCCCCATCAAAAAGAAGTTCACTTGATCTGCTCTACGCAACGTAAACTTCGTATTCCCACGAGCCAAGATTTTCCAGCAAACAGCTATCAATTATCAGACATCAAAGGCAGATGTTTAGGCGTTGATCCTGGTTCATCAAAACAGCAATCTTTTAGCAAGACCAGGATCAGAATACCGTTTCTATGAAATCAACAGCGCATCAGACGTTGCCTTTATCAACCGCCATCAACCAGCAAACATCAATGGCAGATGTTTAGATGCTGATCTTGGACCAATGGGATTCTACCTACGAATTGGATTACGACAATTCGTTGTGCACGATCAGGTTTAGCCAACCTCCACCAAGTAGGCACCGAGTGTTTCTACCTAGACGCAAGATTCTTCTTCAGAGTTCTTTTTTTTTTGGTGTCGAAAAGCAGCACCGGGTGCGGCAAACAATCTGTTGAACTTTTACTGGTTTTGCTGGTTTCGGTGGAAGTCTCTGCCGACTGGCGTCCTTGAGATTCTTACCACAGGCTGTACAGCCAGTGTGTTAGCTACAGAAAAGAACTTTGGACTTCCATCCGGTCTGAATGTACATCTGTACATTCTTTTCCACATCATCCTCATCCTTTCTATCTCACTTTTGTTCATCCACCCTAGTATGTACACATTGAATACCAGTTTCCGGTCGTGATTCGAAAGACTTTCAAGCATCGTCCTGCGGTCTTTTTCTTCACTTTTTTTTATTTCCTTTTTTTTACGGAAATTCACAATGTATCACCAGACTTTCATCTTTGTTCCCTATTTCCAAAGATTCTGGTTGATTTTTTCTCTCACTCGGTAAAGTAAAAGTAATCTACCTCGAGAAAGAGAAATATATGATGGAAAAAGGTTGGAAGGATCATCGACCAAATGCATGTTCTTTCAAATAGCCCACACCCAACGATTCGGAGCTCTTCGCCAATGCCCCGTGACGGCTTTCGTACTTTCATAGCATTGCCTGCTGTGCGGCCGAACGACCAAACTTTAAATGTCTTTCGAAACTTCGGGGACGGACTTGACAATAGTCCTGCCCAGGTATTGTGCCAAAGTACAATCATTTTACTTTCTCGAATAACTTCTAGGACCCTTATCCGTCAGGATCACATGCGCAACGGAATTCGCCGAAAAGAAAATCTGTTATTGATCCACCATCGTTGGTGGCGAAGCGTTGGGTTTATAAGAAACACAAAAAAACAATAATCAACCTCCAGTGGATTCCTGGTCAATACTAGGATGGGTGACCGTCTGACGGTAAATATGAAATGTCCATTTAAATACAAACGACGTTTTTAGTACTTTGAAAAAATATTAGGGACTGACCTTATAAGTCAGATGTTGAAATTTAGGTAAAGCTAGATGAAGATTTCGTTTGCGAAACCTTGGTATTTCGAATAATGTTACATAATAATTTTTTTTATTTTTTAAATAAATGTTTTCTTGTCCCAAACTCAATAATTTTATTCGAAATACTACATAATAGATTATTAAATTAAATACGTGTTAACTATGCATTAAAAACCCGATCTTTCTTTTTATAATATTAATTTCAGTTTTCGTTCTCCTAATCTCCTAATTTTTGAAAGTTTTATTTTCAGCACCAAGGCTTGTTTCAATATTCAATTTTTTGTTTACGTATAATTTAGTTAGACAATTAAATGTACATTTCTGAAAGTTTTAACATCTGTCTTATTGGGTTTGGGCTTCGAAGATATTCAAAATGGGCTAAAATTTATTTCGAAGATATTTCAGGGAAAATGTAAGGCATCTGCGTTAAAGGAATATTGACTTCGAAAAATAAGGGATACCCTGAAAAATACGTTGGTGACGTTTACTATAGGCTATGCATAAAACGACTCCTCCCTTTCTTGACATTCCTCCCTTCTGCCTCGCAGGATACTTATCTGGATAGGGTAGAGGGAACTCTCCCTCGAAGGAATTTCTAAAAGAGCTTGTGCTCGCTTCGCGCATCTGCCAGTCTCGATAAACATGCGTCAACGCCACTGAATGGATCGTTTCCTCTTGAACGACCAGATCGCGAATACCGTTCTTCTTTCCTCCCGAATCGTGAAATTCACACCAGCCTGGAGTGTCGAATGAGTTTTGAACTCGTTTCGTAAACGGTCACCCAGGTCGTTCAAGAGGACCTGGAAAGTTCTCGATTTCCTGGAATTTTAAGAGGACCGGGTCCACTTGTCGAACCCAAGTCTTTCAAGTGACACATCTACCGGAAATGGAAGCTTCTTGATTTCCTGGGTTTTCTGGACGACCAAATCGATTTCTCCAGCTGAGGTCCTTCAAATAACACATTTGCTGGAAGTAGAAACTTCTTGATTTCCTGGAATTCCTGGAAGACCGCATCGATTTCTCCAGCTGAGGTCCTTCAAATAGCACATCTACTGGAAGTGTAAACTTCTTAACCTTTTGGAATTCCTGAAAAACTGTAAAGATTTCTTCAGCCGAGATCTTTGAACTAAGACATCTGCTGGAAGTGAAACGTTCTTGATTACCTTGAATTCTACAAACTTACTTTGATTTCTCTAGTTGAGGTCCTCAAACTGACGCATCAACGAGACTGTGAAAACTTCTGAATTTCCTGGAATTGCTGGAGAACCTAGTTGAGCTAAGGTTCTTCAAGTAATACATCACCTGTTGGGAGCTATCATTTGAAGTATTTCTCCTTGTCCATCTGCCGTTCATTCAATAACACATCCTCTTCGAAATGGAAACTTATTGATATCCCGGAACAGCTGGAGACTGAACTCGTTCACCTCCTTCGAGAATGTTGTTTTCTTCACTATTGATTTTTTTCCTTCACCCGAGTGTACTTTGAATCTTTTTAATCAAAGGGAAATCAAATTTGTAAATCTACACTTTCGCTTGCCACCATTTTCCATGGGCTGTAGTCGAGTATTGAGGGAATGTCATAATAGCTTCGCAAATATATTACTGTGGAAAAAAATCTTGTTGGAAAATCCATACGACAGTATTTCGGTTATAGATGAGTTTGAAAGCGAAACGATGGGGTGTTGGTGATGGTGGTTTGTATATATTCGTATCCACAAGCATCAAGAGAGCCCACGTCTTCGGGACGAAGTTCAGTCGATCTCCCTTGGGGGCTCCCCTTAAATTCGATTCACCAGCGATCTGAGACACGGTCCTGGCTTGACTTATACGATCTTTCGTTGCTCCCTACTGCATTGCTCCTCTACAGAATTCTCTGCAAATACGTCCCTCGGGCCTCACCTGTGCGCCCCCGTGATTCCATCTGCGCCGAAAAAAAATAAAAAAAAACGAACCAGGAGAAAAGATTGTCTAACGTGGTTGAAGTTGGTGGCGCAGTGAAGGTATCTTTGAATCCGAAGCTCTAGGGAGCGTTATCAAATCAGACAGATGTGCCGGTTCATCTCACCAAAAGGGATTCCCTCACACGTCATGTGACGCGAAACAAAAATAAATAAACTAGTGAAGAGTTAGCTTTTCAATTAAAGCTGTACACTTGTAGTTGGGTTCTTCTTGGTAAAAAACATTCGGAAGTCAGTGCCTTGATGGCCCGTTAGATAACTGGACTTCAATGGCAGTCCAGTTCCAGGACAAAATGGGAGTCTACTCGACTGGCTTAGAAGTCACTTTTTGGCAAGTTCGAAATTAATTTAATCCCAACTCAGTTGACCAGGAGACCCTCGAAGAGATAAGCTACAGTTAATGGACAAAAAACTTTATGACGACAACCAATGGTACCAATGACAAAGTCCTTTTGTTCAGATGGCTACTGATTGATGAAATGAGTGGTCAATAGGGCTGTAGGTTACCAGAAATCCTCCAACGAATCTTTTAGATCTGGTAGGCTACCATGAACTGCCATCAAGTATTTCAAACCCGTAGGCTACCATTGGCCTCCGAAACAAGTCTTCGAGTCTTTCAAACTCTACATAAGAATGCTTCAAAGTCTATCAATTACTCAAGGGTGCCTCCAATAAAGCCTTCTGACCTGTAAGTTTACCTAGATACCCAGCAATCTCTGTAAACCCCTCAATACCTAACCTCAACAATGCTTTCAAACCTGTACAAGTAACCCAGAAGATTCAAGTGTGCAGGAAGTCTTGCTGTACTACATAATCGACAGAACCAATCCTAACTTCCAATCCACTTCATATCTAGGTAAACTACCAAGCGAACTCTATCACCTTAACTCTTGACATCAACCGGACGAAAGCACTTGAGACGTCTGTTTTAGATTATACAAGTTCACTGTACCTTCGATCTGAATCTCAAATTCCCGGTTGTCTTTTCTCATGGCACTTAACACTCGCAGAAATTCTAGCCAAGTGTTATGTTCAAGATCAGAAGAATGGAACTTGGTGAAATTGGTGGTTAATATTGGTTGGTTGGAAACTCATGTTGAAGGTAGAAAGTGGAAGACTGGTGCACCCTGAGAACCTTCTCCAGCAAGTCAAAGGTAAAAAAGAAATGTTAGGGAAAAAGAATGGTGAACGCTTTTGCTTTGTACCAGCGGGAGGAGTCTTTCGCTCTTACTCATCCCTGATGAGATGCTGCGGAACCTTACACCCCCAGCTTGAAAATTTAATTCCATTTTCAATTTGCCTAAGTCCTCTTATACGTACAACGAGCACTCGACGTCCTGTATTGGGTGCCTTTTTCTTTGGTGATCCTTGAGTGCAGCTGGAATGAAAAATCCTTTTCTCTTTCTCCCTCTTTTTGGCTTGGCGACGTCTTATTCGCACCCTGCGTCCGTCATTCATGGTCAAATGGAAAATAGGAGAGAACGAGGGAGATCTGCTGGTCGTGAAGTGATACCACACACCAAGACCCCCAGGCACTATTTCTTATAAGAATGGATATGAAAAAAGAGAGTTGAAGAGAATACGAATGCAGGGATCGAAAGCTTTGGTGTGGTAAAGCTAGAGGAGGCAAGGAATTTTCCTTTGAATACTTCAGCTTCCGATGCAGAAGGGCTCCGCCGAGCTCTATAGATCCACCTCTTTCAATGTCGCTGAAGTGCTGCATCCGGATCTCAATGACGAGTACTTTTGCTCATTCTTAAATATATAACCAAACGTCATCCACCAAGCATCCTAAAATCTTCAGAAACAACCAAAATAATCATCATCCGATGTAACGCTGAAATCACCTTGCGTTGACTTTTAAAAATTGGTGATTTTGATAGTAGTCAGATACATCAGGAATCGGGGTGATAGGATTGCAGATTCGAGGTTATAGATAGCTGGGCAGCTTTGATTTTACCAGAAGTCGGGAAAATCATCAATCAGAGATGCCCAATACTCCTAAAATTACAGATTCGAACTTATATTGAGGTTTCGAGTTTGATGGCAGACTTAGTATTAAAAGTACCTACCCCGATCATATGACCGTGTAATTTAAGCAATGGAACCTGACGTCCAAAACTTGTTGGCCAGTTATGATTTTTCTAGAAGTTGGATAAATCTAGAATCAATAATCCAATCCTACCAAGATTATAGATTGAGGTTGGGATAAATATATTTTTGTTTCAATCAGCGACCTGGCCACTCAACAATCTTTTCGACACCACAAACGTCACAACTCGAATCAATATTTTGGCTAATGCGATTCTAAAAGCAATTGCTTGGGTTTGTTTGGGTTTGTTTGATTAGCAACCTTTTCGACGCCACAAAAGTCACCACTCAAATCAATATTTTGGCTAATGCGATTCTAAAAGCAATTGCTTGGGTTCGTTTGGGTTTGTTTTATTGAAAACCTTTCTAAAACCACAAACTTTACAATTCGATTCAATATCCTGGCAAATGCGATTCTAAAAGTATTTTTTTTTATGATCTTCTTTATAAAAGCGGCATCATAGCAAAAAAAACAGCTTTCAAGATTCAAAAAGGTTTGGAAAAAAGTTTCCTGGCTTTGGTGTCCCTTTTCCATCGCCAGTCCTTTTTGTTTCTGCCGGGGCTCCTATTGGTCTGGACCTCGTATCGGAGCTGATAGACATTCCTCCCTAGGTGACGGGCAAATGTGATTAATATGGTGAGTGCCAGGCAGATCGAAGCCCTCTGCACAATGGCATTGGGTGGCGGATAAGCGCGTCGGATAATTATTCCGCATGCGCCAGGGCAGCGTACACCACGTCAGCTCATACGTCACCACATTCGGTACAATTAATCAAAGCGACGCCACGCGTGTCTCTCGTTGTCGCGAATGTCCTAGTTCGATTTTAATAAGTGCTCAAACGTTGTACCGGAAAACTGGTGATGCCTTTGATACGGCAACGTTCTTTTGAATTAAAGAAAAAAATCATTTCGCTGAGACAAATTTTTTTTTATTCAAGTAAAAATGGATCGTTCTTCCAGCCCGGATGATCTTTTCTTCGATTGTTTGGGTTTGTTTGATGGTTGAATGCTGGCAATTCTTTTTGTTGATTTTCCACTTTATTCTTATGACTTCACTGCGGTGATTTTTCATCCAAGCCAAAATTGATCGTTTTTCCAGTCCGATTGATTTTTACTCCCAGTGTTGGATGTTAATACCAGTGATTCTTTTCACTGATAAGCCACTTCATTTTCGCCATTTCACTACGATGATTTTTCATCCAAGCCAAAATGGATCGTGTTTCCAGTCCAATGGATCCTTTCTTCGACTGATCGCTTTTGACAGGTTTAGCGATCGACTCAGTCGGGTTTGGGTTGATTTATCATCTCGGGAAAATGTTCTGATCGATTGATCTCTCCGGACAGCTGTGTCGATTAATCATCGATAATCAAATATATTATTTATTACTTTTTTCGCCATTTTTTACTATCGCTCATTTCTGGAATACAATTGAGCTGAAATCGGGCCTGAAAGTTTCTGGAATTCATGTTACAACGTGATATCGTTTTTCTGCATCCACTTGACCGAATTGTTTTTCTTCATTTGTACATTCAGCATGATTCTCTCGGTTTCTCTCTCTTCCTAATGTCTACCCTTCGTAACCTCATATTCTGGTGATATCTAAGGTCCGGTTATATTTCGACGACTCTCTTCTGTCGCGAGTAAATTTATGTACAGGATATTCATGAGGATTCTTCGGAGCCTCGCAGAGAAAAAAAAATGAGGACGCAAGAAGAACCAACGAATGAGAGACGAGATGGGAGCAGAGATGAAGAACACTTCTATATTGCCGAGGAATCCTATAAATTTCTGCCTGCCAGTTGATTCACGAACGACTTTGCTCTCCCCGAAACGAAAAACCTTTTTTTTTCCTTTGTGAAAAAATTCAATGAAGAACTTTGGTTAGTAGAGAATTCAAATATGAAATTAGGGGGAATTGATCATCGAAAAAAATTAAATATATTACAGTAAGTAATTATATTTCTTCAATTACTTTTAAAATAAGTAAATCGCGTTAAAAGTTAGCAATTTACATTAAAATTAATCAAATTAGATTTTTTATAGGTAAGAAAAAAATAATTCTTTGACACTCTTCGATTTTAAGAAATTCCTACATCCTCGAGAAAATATTACGTAAAGTATAAAATTTTACATTTAACAATAAACCTGAAATTCAATGATCGATTTATACGAGCACCTAATAAATTTTTTATGGCACTTGGAGACTTCATTTTCTATCAGGTGGCCAAGCTATCGTGAAGTTTTGAAAAATATAAATAAAAACTAAAATAAAAAATGTATTTGTTGAAGGACCATAATAAAAAGAATAATCGTTTATTTTGTTAGAAGTAAATGAGACGGGCCAAAATTAAGACCAATATTGAAGATAAATCAAAGTCCAGTATTTCAATTGATCGCTTATCCCTTCGATTGATTATGAATATTTTTTATACAATAATATAAAAGGGAACCAACTGCTTTTTAATAACCGTTAACTAGTTTCAAATAATTAAATTTAATCAGGTTAGCAAAACTGTTTAATATTTCTTCAGTATCCAATGTTCACCCAATCGACAGTTTTTCAAATTATTTTTCCGTACTAAACGTCTTATTAAAAATTCTTTTTAATTACTCGACGTCGCCGCGTCACACCCATAAACATTGAAGGCGTAATCCCCTTCGCGTTTCCAAGCTTTTGGCCCTTTGGGGCTTTGAAAACTTTTTCATAGTCTGTTACTCGACCCTCTATTTTTATTTAGCTTTGAAATATAGTTTAGTCAAGCTTATATCGAATGAATGCGACAGAAAGGAGAGCGGAAGTTGAGAGAGAGGGAGAAAGAGAAAGAGATTGATTGATATAATTTGTTATGCCCTAAAACCTTTCGAGAAAACGAAAAATAAATAAAAAAGAATATAAAATAACATAATATAAAAATGAATGTAATGAATATAAGATCACGAATGTAAAAAAATCACAGCGAAATTGTGACATTGGTGATCACAGGACTTAAATATGCAACCAATGGTATCGAATTTCACCTTTAAAAAAAAAATGTCTATTATTGCTGAACTGAGTGATAAGGATTTTTTTAATTTTTCCCAGAACTGGTGTAACTTGGCCTTTCATTCGGTCCCAGATTATCGTTGAGTTTTGGGACACCCTGTATATATATTGCCCCCTCTTCCTTAAAACCGTCGCGTACGATTCCCACAGGAATGTTACGATAGCTGAATACATATACTTGCCATATTTGAAGGGTGAATGTTGTACATAATACGTATCGCGCGTGAATATTTCATGAGTCCCAGCGGAGTGCCTTGAAAACTCGTTTAAACGAGCCCTCCACCTCGTCGGTTTTTTCCGAAAAATTAAAACATCTTTGCGATAGTGGTCGGGTTAAGGGGGAAAATGGCGAGGGTTTTATACGGTCAGTAGACTCCCGAGAGGTTGTCCCATGACCCAAGTATGAATACGGCCAGCACTAAAACAATCATGAATTCGCTATAAAGCTAATTTATTGGCTTATCGTAGTGTATAGCTCGTAATTATGTATGTATGGACAGTCTTGGGTAAAAGTATAAGGCACTCGCTTATTTTTCTATACAGACTAAACATCGAATATCTCGGTGGAAAAAAATCGTAAACGAATTTATTAAAAGGCCTTTTGAAAAAGACAAATCGAGCTCTATTTTCCGTTTTTGTTATTTTTTTTAAGCCGTTACGTCATTTTGAAAATATCGTTTTTTTTACGATTTCCGTTCTTTGCAAAAGTGCTCACTGGGTTTTGAAAATTATTCGCCGTTCATCGGTAACAGTTTTCGGAATAACACAGTTCCTTTTTATTTCGTTATGTTTTTCTCAAATTTATGCAATTTTTCTCGCGGAGATTTTTTTTTAAAATCCGTAAAAAGTAAAAACTTCAATTTTGTTATACCGGATTTAATTTTCTTCCGATTTTTTCTTTATATCGTTATTTTCTTCGACTTTTAATGAAAAAATCGCGGAACAATTAAATTTAAAAAAAAGAACATCGTGAAACAATCCTATCATGCCAATATGTAAAAGCTATGTACATACTATGAAATTTGTCACTTCTCATGTTATTCATTATTTGGTATGATCTTTATTATTATTATTATTATTATTATTATTATTATTATTATTATTATTATTAATATTAATATAATTTTATATAAGTAATCAAAAATTGTAAAAAATCAAAATAAAAATCAAATATTAATAGATGAATCAGTACATCATCATATAAACATTTTTAATATAATTATCATTACATTTGGTGTGTAACTAATAATAATAATAAAAATTGAAAAATAATTTATAATAGTTATTGATATTATAATTCATGATTTTATTATATGATTATTGTTATACGTCCAATTCCATATTCTGAATCGTATTATTCGTATGTTCGAGCCCGCCTACAATTTCAACATCATCCGCTTGTCTATCATGGCCTCGTTACGAGCAGATTCGTTTTGCCTACACACGAAGTCTTATTTATCATGTAAATCGTGCACGCATTCACACACACGTACTCGTACATTTTATATGCCCCAGAACCCCATCAGGTCTCGGGGAAGGGGCGGGGGGTTGGTGGCGGTCAGGAGGGAACGCCTCAAAGCCAAAACTATTCGGGAACGACTGCACTGCAGTAGAATACTAGCTTCGTACGAAAAATTGCAAACGAAAAGAAAAAAGTAAATGGAATAAAAAAATTTCGAAAAAGAGGGAATTAAATGGAAATCGATTGAAAACGTATTGGGGATCGAAATAAGCGTTTATTTGTATTTGATAGAGTATTATTTAACTCGATGTTATGAGATAAGAATTGCGCGCGAATTATTCCCATGAGCTTGGTACATTGAGGTTGAATTTGTATTAATTTGTTTCCCTTTTTTGTTTTTTTTTTACATCCAAGCTGAAACCCTTTATCATTTTTTGTAACTTCGTGAATGAAGGTTTATATTTTTCATTGAAATTTATCGGACATACGAAAATTCGATTTTACATATTAACATTCAATGGAACATATTAAAATTTAACAAATATGTTCATCGAATACCGTACAATTTTCTAAACTTCTTATCCTATAAATGATTTTATAAATGATTTTTTTTTCAATTTAATAAATAATTGTTTGAATATTCACTTCATATTAACTTTTTATTTATAATATTTAATGAATGTTAAGAATTTATACGATATTTGTATAGATCGTGGAAATTACATAAATTATTGTGTTATATTAATGAACGAATAAAATAATAATTACTATTTATAGTCATATTGATATTTATATTACGATCACTACTAGATTACTATGGCAATTTATATCGTATCAGTTGTGACAAGATAATTATATCATATGATATATTTCAAATTATAATAAAATATTACATTCCATAAATAATATTTACCGACGCTGGCCGGGAGAGGCTGATACTTGGATCGGTGACCGCTTAGCCGTCCTGTGGTTGGCATATCGACCAGTCAGCGGGAGGCCGATTATTTCTGAGGGCTTGATGTACATTCTTTGAGGGCATGGCGAACACGCCTCCACTTCGAAATTTAAAAATCACTGTTCTTTCGACCCGCTGAACCAATTGGTATGAAATTTGTTGTGTGCATTCAAGACCATGGCACCGAGGGCCTGCCGGTCGCCATTTTGGATAAAAATGTTTCAACTTTGAGAAATCGCCACGAGAAACCGACAACACACCTCCGTCCACTTCGAAATTTTGAAACGACTATTCTCTCAAACGGCTGAACCAATCGGTACGAAATTTGTTGTGTGCATTCAGGACGACGGCACCAAAAGCCTGCCGGTCGCCATTTTGGATGGAAACGTTTCATTCTTAATAAATCGCGGTTTAAAACGTTTCGACTATCTCTCTCGCACTCGTGTGTCACGTGGTAATGTTCGTCATGCCCTTACTGAGAAGTCTATACGAATACCGGTCTTTCACAGTTACCCCGTGCCCTTGGAAAATTCGGTATAAAATGGCGAACCAGGGAAAAAAGAAGGGGAGAAGTAAAACACCCAAGAGCGCGTGCCAATGTGAAGAAGAAGAATAAATCGAATTATTTTTCGACAAGAATATTGATAATAAAAATTACAAAAAAAAAAAAACAGAAAATTCGTCACGAAAATTCATCGATCCCATATAGATTTCGATATAAATAGTGGAACAGCAACGAAAATTCGAGAAGCACGGAAACAATAGGCAAGTGTGCGTATTGTTTCTCAGAGGCAGTGACATTTTTTCGAAGACTAGACGAAGGCTGCACTTGTGCAGAAAAACGGGATCGCATTGTGTGAATACGGGAGTATGTACGCTCGGGTTGGAAAGACAAAGGAAATCCGGGCGCAAACGAATTATGTCAGCGCGGTGGTGAATTTCCACCTTGTCCGAGGGTGTACACGTTGCTTTTGCGCCGAGATTATGCATTCACGCGCAACACCGAGACCACCCGCCGCAACATAATGCCGACCTACGGATAGATCCTCGCGCGACTCGCCTGGAAGAGCGCTAATGGCGCTTCACAATAATTTACCAGTTCGTAACGAAAATTCCCTCGGGAATTCTACCCCGCGTGACACTCAACAGTTTTGTATTTACCTTCCAACTGGAAAGTTCGTGTGGTCAGGCTGATCCGGCTAATTTTTATGACTGGACAAAATTGCGGCATGACAAAAAATGACCAAAACAGTTCCGAAAGAAAAAACGTGTCAATTGGTAAAAGCCATGAAGAAGTCGTTGAGGTTAATCCAGAAGTAAACCCAAACAAAACGCAAAAACCAAACAAGTAAAAGTATTCGTTTGGGTTTGTTTGGGTTCGCTTTGCCACGTGGATAATTCAACACGAAACCCCAATAAACCCGAGGAAATCAAACGAAAGTAGTCAAATATCCAGGCAAAAGGTGGAAGTGCTTGTTTGGGTTTGGTCGAATTTTCCTTGCTATAGGTATGGATAATTCAAGAGAAAATTTAAACAAGCTCGAAAAACGCAAAGCAATTTAAACTCACTACTAATGATCGACGATAAAAACGAAATCTCTTCGTTCAGGTTTGTTTGGGTTCGAATTGTGACACGGGTGGTCCAAAAGAAAATCTAGCCTGAACGAGCCCAAACAAACTCAAAGAGAAACAAGCCTACACGAGCCCAAACAAACCCAAAGGAAAAACAAGCGTAAACGAGCCCAAACAAACCCCAACTAAAAACAAGCCGAAACAAACCCAAACAAATCCAAAAGAAAAACAAGCCTCAACGAACCCAAGCAAATTCAAACAAACCCCAAGAAAACAAGCCTAAGCGAGCCCAAACAAGCCCCAGGAAAAGAAGCCTAAACGAGCCCAAACTAACCCAAAAGAAAAAGAAGTCAAAACAAACCCAAAAAACTTAAAAGAAAAACAAGCCTTCACGAGTCGAAACAAACCCAAACAAAGCCAAAATAAAAACAAGCCTAAACGAGATCAAAGAAATATTCAAAATCGAAATAGATCCTAGTGAAAAGTTGGGGTTTGTTTGGGTTCGCTTGGGTACATTGAATCGCTGTCTCCAAACGTTGAAAAACTCTCCATCAAAGAATCCAACCAAATGACGCAGTCCCGACGGGCGTGGAAGATCCTCAGTGATTCAATAAAATTTTCAGACGAGCGTGCCATTTCTCACACCCTCAGCGAGGCGTTCGATGCTCACTTTCGTTCGGGCGACGCTCCGGAGCTCGTTCGACTGATGAGACGTCATTACGGGAATTTTTCTTCTCCGGGTGGCTCAGGAGGATGGCGGATGCGTGGCGAAGATATAAAAGTCTCTCTCGTGTCGTTGGTGGCCCGCCCAGGGGTTCTGACCCCATCTGCGAGGCATTGCGCGGCATATTTCATCCCCCGATGTTTATCTATCCACCGGCAATTCCCGAGCGAGTTACCCGCTCGCGAGCAATTCTGCCCGGTTCTATGAGCGTGAGAAACGCCGGAAAGTAAACCGGCTAGGGGCCACGAGAACTGTCAAGACATCTTGGGCCCTGGAGAGCCAGTAAGTTCATTGGCTTCCTGCTGATTGCGAAAACTACCTCGAAACACTTCTCCTAGGCGTAGCTAGTACGCTGCCAGTACATGGATGGGTGACCGCGGAAACGCTGCCAGTACACGGATGGATCACCGCAGAATCGCTACCAGAACACGGATGGGTGACCGCTCATGAGTTTTCAGTTCCTTTGTTGAACCGTCCGGTCAATGACGAGGTACCCGGGTATCCATTTCAGCTTTGCAGATAGAATTTATTAACTTTTTCTTTAAAAAACTGTGTAACCGCCTGGATCCTCGAAATTTAAGTAGTTTAAAACCCAATTTTTGTGAAATTTTTTTGTAATCAATTACTTAATAATAGTTATAACTATCAAACTTGATACCTCCTTCGTCCAATAACCAGGCACCCGGGTACCCACTGAAGTTATTATGCATGAATGTCGCTTATACACACTAAAGAGGCTACCTATTAAAGTATTGAGGTAATTTGCCTTCTGAATAAATAATAGACAATATCGTTTATAATTTCGTTTGGTCGTTTGATAGTTAATAACTATTGTTAAATAATTGATTGTAAACAAATTTGGCAAAAATTGGGTTTCAAACTACTTAAATTTCGGGGATCCAGACGGTTATACAGTTTTTTAAAGAAAAAGTTAATACATTCTATCTGCAAAGCTGAAATAGATATCCGGGTACCTGGACGGTTAATTGATGATAGTAACGAGATTGGAGAAAAAGAATTTTCTTCGTACTGAATCGCACAGTAACTATCTTGATGATATGCCTGACCCCAGTGTTTTGCCATATTAGGTTGGGGAATAGTTCGTAGCGTTTTCATATTTTCTTTTGTTTTACAACGATTTTTTTAACTGTTTGAAAAAATGTTAATATTAATTTAGTAGAGCTATTTCTGCTCTACTACTATCTCCGCTCGTCTTTTTGAGTAATTAATTTTTTTATTACTTTCTAGACTTAGAAATGGAGTATTTGAAGCAACATTTTCGACACCTGGGTCGTTTTTCTTTTTAACCTACAATAGTCTGTCCTTCGTCTGATTATGGCATCTCGTTGGAGTATTGATATTTAAGGTTTTTTAATTCGGTTCGAATAACCGTCCATACTTTCTTATCTATTAATATTATGTAATTTTTCATTTTCTCTAACCAGCATATTTTATACGTTTGTTTTCCGTAGAATGCCGTAACAGAGTGGTAAACCAAAATGTGGTCTCCATAGAAAAAGGCCACGCTGTCACACTATTTTTCAAAAAATCGACATTAAAAAAGTATTTTTATTAGCCGGAAAGGAAACTTTAATTAGTCCTAATGAAAACACAGAAGCAACTTTTTTTTAATCTCACAGAAGTCACGATTATGTGTAGTTCAAAAACAAAAAAGTCAGAAAAACGTCGTTTTATTGTAGGTTAAAAAGAACAACGACCCACCTGCTCTTCTTCTTTCTTTCAGCCCTAGACATGTGCAACGTCAAAAATACGAGAAGCAGGTGTCAAAAATGTTGCTTTTGGATATTCCTCTTCGATATTCCATTTATAAGCTATGGAAATCTCAAAATTATATAAATTTATATGATAAGTGGTAAACAATATTGAGCTATGATTATTCAGTAAACATTATTAGAGTGCCATTTCGTAATAAATAATGATAAAAGTGCCATTTTCCCGGTCGCCAATATTAGTGATTAGATTAGTGATTAGATAAAATGACCCCTAATAGATAGGCTACGATTCAATGGTACCTACTATCGCGATGTCTTTTTTGGTAATTAAAATCCATCTGCCACTTTGCACCCAATATATCGTAAACCGTATCCCTGAATACTTGAAACCGGGAATGATCATCGTTCTTGCGGTCCTCCGGCGACACTTCCGGTTCGGCAGCTCACTGGATTCCAATCGATAAAGTTAAGGACGAAAGTTCGGTTCACGTTGAGAAATATTTGTTCAGAGGAGTTCACGGAGGGATCACGAAGTAGTGACCACAGTGAGAGAAAACCACATCGACGGAACCAGTTTGTGGTTGTACGAGAGAGAAGGCTTCAGTATATACGAGAATGGCCGAGAATGAGAGGGGGAAAGAGAAAGAGAACGGTCAGCCATGATATGGCGAGTTTAGGACAGTTTATCACTTTGGTTGTAGGAATCGTGGACAGTCCGGTGGAAACGGTTACAATTATCCGTTGCTGTACACAGATTTCTCACCCCAGTTGGACTAGGTCCACTCTGGGTATTGTACTCTTTGGCTGAACAGCGGAGTGAATTCGACGAAAGGCAAAGTGGTCACGGTATGAGAAAACGGAAGGTCCTTCAAATGGTGACGGACAGAATCTTCGAGGAATTGAATGAACTATGACAGTGTTGAAGAGGAATCGTGGTATCGCAGCTTTTGAGTCGAAAGTTTGACGACCCCCACAATTCTGAAAGATATTAATGAGGATTGACAAGAGTTACTAATTCAGCGTCTGGTAGTTGATAACTGGACTGGTTGGGTCGTTTGGAAAGTGGCTGAAGATCTTGATAGGAAATTGTAAGATGGAAGCAAACCGAAATCCTAAATGAAATTATTAGGATTATCAGCAATTCTATTCAACTATTCAGGATTATCAGCATTGAAGCTTTTCTAAAAAAAACCCAATCCCTAAAGTTAGGTAACTTGGTATTGAAGCTAGAATAGTGCAAATGAAGACATTTTAAAATGGACTGAACCCAATTCGGAACATTGAAACCTACCTAACCGGTCCTAAATTATTCACAACCACTTCTGATACTCACTGAATCTGCGAAACTCAGTGTAAATCCAATCGATCCAAAACCGACCCAAACAAGGCAGAAACTCCAAAATTGAAACTACAAAACTTAAACATTGATTTATCGCCCACAACAATTCAGGCAAAAAGACTTTAAAAACAGAAGCGGATCAGATAATATCATAAAACGGTATATGGACCAAACCAATCTTTAGAAACTTGACATAAAAGCTGCAGTGAAAAAGCCAATCTAAAAATACACTAAAATGATTTCGTGTCCTAAACATCAATGCTACATCAACCCGAACATACCTAACCAATGCCAAATGAATCAAGACCATGTAGATCACTTATTAAAACCGCAAGCCCCAATAAACGTAACAAACCCAACAAACCTCAGAAAAACTTGATACCAATGGGACAAAAACCGTTCTGGTCCCAGAATCTCCCAAGCCCAAAACATCCAGCCAATCCAGCCTTATCCTAACTCAAACAAACCCAAGCCAGAATCCACATCAGGGAAGACGCGAAAATGGCTGATCTTATGAACTCGTCAACACGAGGAGTACGAGATTACATATTCTTGCAAACCTAAAACATTCAGCCTCATCCTAACCCAAACAAACTCTAGCCAGAATCCACGTCAGGGAAGACTCAAAAATGGCTGATCATATGAACTCGTCAACAAGAGGAGTACAAGGTTACATATTCTTGCAAACCCAAAACATCCAGCCTCATCTTAACCCACACAAACCCAATCCAGAATTCATGTCAGGGAAGACTAAAAAATGACTGATCTTATGAACTCGTCAACACGAGGAGTACGAGATTACATATTCTTGATACACGCATACACATAATCATCAATGGGAGAGTAACGAGCCGTCAACGCAGCTCTGATGCCTCCTTTCTCAATTGTGGTCCTCAAGATCTCGATTGCACGATATCGCGTCGTCAATTTCGTCGTCGCATGTTGCACATATCCATACAGGCATACTCTTCGAGTAAAATGGAATGTCCCGAGGGTGTCGCAGTTCATCGTTTTCCTGTGGAAGCCAGAGGGCGATGCTGCAGTCCCTGGCACTTCAACGAACCCAATATTGCCTCTTACAACGAGGAGTATAACAGTTCCAGGAGGATGAAGAAGCTTGCGGGCTTCGAGTCGTTTATGGTGAACTTTGAATATGCCTCGTCGTATAATAACTTACCCCCTCTTGATGACTAACTCTCGGTGCATCGTACTACGATTTCGCAGAGTTCGCTCCTGCCTACCAACCAGCTTGTTTACCCGATCCAAGCTTAGAACCCAAGATGACGAGACGGCACGTTTATACAAAGCTACCATGCGGTATTAGAGACCAACCGTCGCCAGCACGACGACCTAGTCATTAACTCGAATATACATAGCTCTTCGTACCATATTTTCAAGGCTTGCCTCCCATAAGCTGTCTTCAAGAAAGCTGCCAACTGTTCTCCAACAGCTTACTATGGAAAACGCCAATCCTTGGAGGATGCGATATTTAGCAAGCAGAGGAACGATAGTTGTTGATTCTTTAGTTCAGTAAAATAGTACTCAGCGATTGGTCACCAATAAATATTCTTTTTCTAAGTATTAGCTGAGCTGCCTTTAGGAACAATAGTTACGGATTTTTTCGTTCAGTAAAATAGTACTTAGCGATTGGTCACGAATAAATGTTCTTCTTCTAAATATTAGCTATTAGCTGCCAACTGTTCTCCAACAGCTTACTATGGAAAACACCAATCCTTGGAGGAAGCAATATTTAGCTAGCAGAGGAACGATAGTTACTGATTCGTTAGTTCAGTAAAATAGTACTCAGGGATTGGTGACCAATAAATGTTCTTTTTCTAATATTAGGTACCTTAATATTGGTTGAAAAAAAAATGGCACTCATCAGTTACTACGAGATAGCAGATCCGATGCAATAGCCATTTATAATCAGTTGCCCAAAAGTCCAACTTGATTCCGTACTACAAGCCAGCACTCGATGAATAGTTACCAAAAAACGGCACCGGAATGGAAATTCCTAAAACATTGGGCCTCAATTCAAGTAACAAAAAAATGATACCCTAATGCAATTTATAATAGAATTCCGTCCTCATACTCGATGAAAAAAAAAAGTTTTCCAAGATGCGCTTTTTCCAAACGCCTCTTCAATATTCTCGACAACATCACCAGCAAATCCAAACATTACCACATTGAAGACTTACCTCGTGACATCTGTCTCCGAGGCACGATTCCCGTCTGCGATTTTATCGTCTCGAGCGTAAGAATATTTCGTCGGTTTGTTGCAACCTCCAAAAAAAAAAACGAAGGAACCACCGGGCTCTTTCCAGCGGTTGTCTTTTATCGCACCGGATACACGTACGTGGGTCGTTCATCCCCTAGCTCTCGGGGACTTCTGGATACGTTCATCCTTCGATAGTTCGGTCGCCACTTGATACCACGCTTGGCCCCTCAGTCCTCTCGGCTTCTTATCACAAGCCGACCACAATGAGCCTGAAGTGGAGGCATGGAGAATCCTAAATTTAGCCCGGTACAAGTAAGGAACGCAGGAGGACCTGGGTCGGAGGAGCTTTCCCATGAAAATTGGATGCCACGCGAGCTCAAGTACAGGATGCAACGTTTACTCGTTTAGTGGCCATATAAACGTGGTAGGGATCTTCGGCTTGGGGGGTCTCGAGCTTTCATGGAATACCGAACGAGGAATAACCCCGGTCCTGGTCGAGTCTGGATGCACCAGCAGAGAAAAGTGGAACGACCCATACCGATGCGAGGCTTTCTCGAAAGAACGAAATTCTATCTGGGCCCGATACTTACTCCCTTGGATTCCTCAAGGTATAAGGTAACGTTGACGTTGTTGGCAAACTTCTCGAGGAGGTTCCTCCAGCGATATCCAGTTGGTAAGCCACGTGGGTTGCTCCTGACGTTGTCAAGGGAGGTAAGATCACCAAGGATATGCAACCCCATTGGAGGGCACATCTGATTTTCCCAGCAACTTTTCCCATCAGCGTACCTTCTGTCTCCCTCTCTCTCTCTCCTTCTCTCTCTCTGTAAGCTTCTCACCCCATGCAGGAGGTTGGAACGATGGGTTGGCTCGAGCTTGTTATGCGAAGCTTGAAGCCTGTAACGCCAGATGCCGCATATTGGTCCGCTGATACTATAGCCTGGCTGGCGTCGTCGTGTGACCCACTTGCTTGTCCAGCATCGATGAGGCTGGGCTTTCAACCCTCCAAGTCTAGAAAGCCACCAAAGACCCCGTGCAGGATGCATTGTTGATGTATCCAGAATCGGAATATCCAGCTCGAAAATCCAACCCTTATCAAATACCACTTCCGTTGCACGGAAACTTCCGGTCTATCATTAAATAACCAGCCGCTGCCCTCTTCACTTCGGACGACCCAAGCTTCGTGACTGAAAATTAATTGGAGTTTGTTTGGGTTGGCTTTTTATTTTATTTTTTCTTCTCGTTGTTTCATACTTTCCAAATGATTTATCCATTTTCGGGGTTTACGCCTAAATAAATAATCGTCACGGCCTAACGATAAATCCGATGCAAGTGTGGTCGCCTTTGTACTGTGCTTGTACATTAAATATAACGCTCATATTTATAACGCATGCTGCGTGCTCGACTATTTCCGACCAAATTACGGCAATAAATTGGGCGCAATCAGCACGCGGCGATTAATTGCTCCGGCGTGCCCCGTTATTCATCCGAGTAACGCTCCTGGCATGAAATTTTACGGAGAACTTCGAGTACTCGGGGTATTGGGTGATAGGATGAAATTAGCTGAATATATTATTACCTGGAGTACTTGGAGATAGCTAAGTATTCGCTGAGTAGGTACTGTGGTACTTAGGATACTTAGACGCAACCAAGATTCAGTAAGTGGACATTTATTTAGCCGCAGTCGAGTATTCGATGAGTACTCTGTTATTTGCATGCTGCCAAGTGCTAAACAAGTTACCTTAATACATAGAAGTCTCAGACGTGGTCAAGTTTTTACTAAGTACCGTGGTACTTAGGTCTATTAAGATGTAGCCAAGTATTCACAATGAATCCTAGAATTTTAAATAGCACAGACACGGCTATTTACTTCCTAAGTATTCGACCCATTCCTAAGTAGCGTGTATTCACTATAATTAGCCTGACACTTGAAATTCTTAAACCACGGAGCAAAATATTTATTAAGTACCCTGATACTTAGTATCCGCTAAGTGTTTATTAAGTACTCCTGTACTTAGAATACTTAAATGCACCTACGTGTTCACTAAGTACCCTGGTATTTAGGATACTCACCCAAGCAGTTACTCATTATACTGGCTCTTATAATACTTAGACACCAAGAATTTATCAAACCCTCCTGTACTTGGAATACTCAAATGCAGCTAAGCATTAATTAAGTACCTTGATATTTAGTATACTTACCCAAGCAGTTACTAATTATCCTGACTCTTATAATACTTGGATACCTAGTATTTACTAAGTAACTTGCAACTTAGGATACTCAGACATGGCCAAGTTATCGCCAACGTTAACGCTCGAAACGAGAACGCCAGAATCGCCTGGGAAAACGTATAACCGGGTATCAAGTTCTCCAGGACGATAAAGAGTACTATGAAGACCATCGATAATGCCTTTAGCCAGTTTTCGTGTACTTAGTCATTTTCATCCCTCAGCATACATTCCGTTATTACATCGCGTTCGCGAAACGAGAGGATGTTGATCGTGGGTGCATATATTGCTCGTGCTCCGCCTCGTCGCCAGCTTCTTTGGAGTCTGATAAGCGAACTGCTCCTGAATCCGACGGGAATCTCGGGAGCGCAACCGCGGACTTGCCGTTGGGTACGTGCCAAAACTTCATCCGCAACAACATCTTGCGAATAACGATAGGAATCTCATATTTTCCTGCTGTGTTCGTCGTATCCCTTCGAGGACGGTTTGCTCTTTCTTCCTAGTTGGTTGGATCATTATCCTATTCCCGGGGTGACACAGTCCCTGATAAAACGTCGGCTGTGAGTATCGCAGCCAAATTCATGATATCCTTCATTTAGTAACTAAGCACTAAGTAATGGGGTACTTGGAAAATACTTGGCTGTGGAAAAATATTCTAAGGACGGGTACTTGGAATATTCATTCAAGTACCGATTCTTAGGTACTTGGCTAAATATTCCAAGTACCGTGGTACTTGGATAAATATTTCAAGTACCGCGGTACTTGGATAAATATTTCAAGTACCGCGGTACTAGGAAAATACTTAGTTAAATGAAAATATCCCAAGCATCATGATATTTAGATAATACTTTGAGACATAAAACTATCCTAAGAACCCATAGAACTCTCGGTATTCAGAAAATACTTGTGATGGGAACTTGGGAATACAGAAAATGTCGCGAAAGGTACTTAGGAAATGCGTGGGTGCCTCCAAGTACCTCTTTAGTGATTTCCAAGCCACACCAAGCACTCTAAGTATCCGAGTCCTCTCTGAGGACCACAAAACTAAGTAATCACAGAGGAATAAAATACTCTTCAGTGATTTTCGAGACATTGGCGAGTACACTACGTACCTCAATACTCGCTAAGTACCACAAAACTAAGTAATACAGAAAAAAGGTGATTATGCAGAAGTGGGGCTCCAACTCAATTTTGGCGGGTGATTTTTTTAAACTTACTTTAATGAGTCACCATTAGTGATATTAGATGAGGGAGGCTGACATTTTTAATTATTAAACCCAAACAAACGCAAACAAACGCAAACAAACCCGAACAAATTCAAACAACCTCGATTATTTCCATAAGTTATGAGGATGTTTGGGTTTGTTTGTGTTCGTTTGGGTTTGTATGGGTACTATCTGGAAGGCTCATTTCGGTAAAAAATTCGGCTCATTCCGACGTTTAGGTATCGAAGTATACGAAAATGCCCTATTTGATGGAATTTTTCCCCAAACTTCAAAACCTCATAATTTATGGAAATAATTAAAAATGCCAGGCTCGGCCGGCTAAATATCACCAGTGGTGACTAATGAAAGTAATTTATGGCAAGAATTCCACAACTACATAGCCACTAAAGAAAATTGCAATTTTCACATCTGCATATTGCTGATAATGACGTCGAGCCATCGCTCGCATCGTAGTAATCAAAAATGGCTTTGGAGATTGGAAAAACCCAAGACTTTGGTTGATCAAAAAGTTTTTCCCATAAGCGATGGAAAAGCGCTTTGATCTTCACTCTCGTTGGGTTTACCGGTTGCGTCGACGCATCATGTTTGTTCTCCTTACGTCATGGGTTTACCGTGTTTCCCAGGTATTCTCGTTACTGACACGCTTCTCGAATGATCACGAGATCCGGACTCTTCAACAACGAAGCCCGTTATTTCCGGGGTGGGTCTTAAGCGGATTTCAGCTTCCGCTTTCTACCTCCATCTTTTCCGATTGCTGGGCTGAATTTAAGCTCGGATGCAGACGGATTTTCCAGTAATTGTAAATGTCTCCCCTCTCCGACCATCCCCTCAATTCTCATCCACTGTTATACGAGTAACGGAAATATTACGAATTTCTCAAAACAATGGAATATTGAGAGTCAAATAGCAACGAAAAACAGGATTTGGAAGAAGCGAGTATGGATAGAAGAACGTCGGATGAGCATTGCACTCGAATAAGTACTTTCATTTCACAAAGAATAAATTCTGGAGTGTCATCTGGGCAGATACGAGCGAGCATTTTGTTTTGCTCTTTCGCAAACATTGCCAGAGGTTAAATGCCTTCGCTATGCCAGACTGCAATTATCTTGTCATTCTCATTATCCTACCTTTAAACGGTAACGAAAAATAGAAGACAGACATTATTTTGTCAGGTGTGGGATATGGTTTTTTTTCTTCGTAGTATTAACAGGGTCCCCATTGTTACGTTCTTATCATCCGGGGCTTGCTGAATTTCGAGCTCTAGTGAAATACCTCGAAACGATTTTATCAGTCGAAAAGAACTGCTACGTAGGTTTTCAAGAATATTAATTAATCTGACTTTAAGTTAAAATTAATTTACTCATTTTTAGATTTCTTGTTTGGATTCAATTTATTTCATATGAATACGATTTATGGAAACGATAGATGTTTTTATATTTTATGAAAAAAAATTTTAAACATATAATCTCTCAAGGGGTGGGAAAGTATTTGATCTTTGCGGTATACGAGTACGAGTGCAGAGTCACTTGGTCGACTCAAACAAATCCTAAAAAACCCAAACAAGCTGCACAAACCCAAACAATCAGTAATAATACCGAACAAACTCGAACCGACGAAAACAAACCCAAACAAATCCCAACGAATCCAAACAAGCCCAGTAAACCTAATCATACCCAACCACACGCAACAAGCATTAATGATACCAACAAAAATTCCAAATGACGAAAACGAACCTCAGCAAACCCTAACGAACCCAAACAAGCCCAAGGAACCCAAACCAACCCAACATAACCAAACAAACACTAACAATCCGAACAAACTCGAACCACCGAAAACAACTCAAACCCAAACAAACCCAAACAACACCGAACAAAACCCAAATAAACCTGGCCAGATAAAAAACTGAAACAAACCCAAGCAAACCTGGACGGACTCAAGCAAAATCATAACACACCCAAATAACATCGAACAAGCCTGATGCCCAATCGGCTAGACAGACTTGTCCGTACAATTTGAAAATGGGAACAATCCTCGAGGTAGAACATCACAGAACTCAATGGGTGACAGGAGCCAATGGCAGTCAAGCCCGAGAGAAGAAAGGTCCTTATATCGTATGGTAAATAGCGCTGGATAAAGCATGAAAGAGGGGAATGCGTCATGGCGCCGAAAGAATTCGCGTTCGTTCTTTATCCCCCCCCCCCTCCTCCCTCACTTGCCTTACTTCATTCCTGCCACTCCACGTTGCACCTCATCTTGGTTTAAAGTAGATTCTAAACTCTGCGCTCACTGGGATCGCATCGACTGTCTGCTTTTATCGTGACTCGGCAACGTGGGCAAATTCGACCCAGAAAAGAGAGTCCTTTTTCGTCCAGTACACGTTTTACGTTCCGTTTCTCCGGTAGACACGTCGGTGTTTTTGACTTTTTAAAATTTATTTTTTGTTTTTTTTTTACGTTCCCTCTGAACGGGACAAAGAACTTTGCCGACGAGCCGGTTTATGGAACACCGGATATTCACGAAAAACGAGACGAGCCTTGAGGGAATGCAGCACACGCCTCCGACCACCTAGGCATTTTGAAACCACTATTCTCCGAAACGGATGAACCGTTTGGGAGGAAATTTATTTTCCACATCCAGGATACTGGCCCCGAGGTCCTCTTGGTCGCTATTTTCTCAAACTTTGATAAAACATTTACAATTCTTGGATAATACGAGAAAAATTGTGAATTATTGATGATTTTATCCCATTTATCTAATTCGTGAAGATATTATTAAACATCATGTATTTTAAATAATTAGATATAAATTTAGCAAACATTTGTCAAACGAAGGTGAAACCATTATCGATCAACGGAATTCAGTATCCTTCCGGAACAAGTTGTTTTTTGACAGATCAAATCCTACAACCCCGTGGAATTATTGTTGGCGCCATGACGAACATTACCACGTGACACACGAGAGAGATAGTCGAAACGTTATAAACCGCGATTTCGTACCGATTGGTTCAGCCGTTTGAGAGAATAGTGGTATCAAAATTTCGAAGTGGACGGAAGCGTCTTCTCGGTTTCTCGTCGCGATTTGTCAAGGATGAAATATTTTTATCGAAAATGGCGAGCAGGAGGCCCTCGGTGCCATCGTCCTGAATCCTCACAACAAATTTCATACCGATTGGTTCAGCCGGTTGAGAGAATAGTGGTTTGAAACTTTCGAAGTGGACGGAGGTGTGTTCGTCATGCCCTTAAATACTTATCAACCATAAAAAAAATTATCCCGGGTTGTGACGCGGGTCGAACACTGGGGTGTTAAAGCCGAGTACTGCAAGTTTTATATCTTCGACGTTTTCGTTATTAATCATCGTTAATCAGGATCACCTAGGTATTTTCGGAGTGTTATTTTTCGCACAGAGATTATGCCTTCCCTCGACGATGATCTTTCGCCAACGAAGTAAATACGAAAGTGTCGAAGACGTCGCCTGTTTTTCCGGTAAGTTTGGAGTGCTTTTTTTAAACTGAAAATATTTAAAAAAAATAAGAACAAAAATATTCAAAGAAAGGAAAACGTATGAGACATGACATTGCTTGAAAGTAATGAAAGAAAGGGGATTGTATTAGGTTGGGATATAAGTTCGTAGCGTTTTTATATTTTTTTTTTATTTTTGATTTTTTTTGTTTCACAACAAGTAAAACGTTGTAAAACAAAAAAAATTATAAAAACGCTACGAACTTATTCCCCAACCTAATTATTTACAATGGATGAACCTACCGAGGGATAATGTTTATAGGAGGGAGGTTATGTATCAAAGGTCATCTAACGAGGGACAGATAAGGGCGAGAATGCCCGGGTATTTATGTACGGGCACCTTTTCTCGTGACGTTTCGAGGATAGATGTTGTAACCCCTTTATTGATTCTTCCAGCTCCAGAGAAGCTGGTATGCCCCGGCGAAGGATTTTAATCAGGGGAAAAAAGCTTTAACCACAATAAGGATTTATCGAAGTAGTTCTCGTAGGAAATCAGCGGCGAACCTTCAAAATGACGGAATACTCCAAAGGGCTAAACGAAATAGTTGTGCAATGGAAAAAAAAGATCAGAAGTTTTGGACGGTTCGATTCCCGATCCTAAAATAGGGTCACCTACAACGCAATTTTTATCTCTTCGTTGTCGACCGTTTAATTTGTCTTATCGCCTTTCACATGATTTTCCTTATTTAATGGTAAATCCCTTGTTATCGAGAAAAAAGATTGTAATCACCAATAACGTACCATAACACCAAAAGAATTCAACATTAAAAATGAAAATAATGATAAAAAATCAATGTTATTGTAATTATATAAATTATTATACTTTTTAAATGTATTTTCTTATCAAAATTTCTTATTGTCAACGAAAATTATTATTTAATTATAAAATATTAACAACACTACTTTAATATTACCATAACATTACATTAATAATTATAAAAAATGACAACATTGAAAATTAATAAAATTAAATACCAAAAATACATAATATTAATAATGATATTGCGTGATATTATGTAATAATAATAATAATCATTAAATAAAAATGACAAACATGAACGTTAGGATCTGATTTATAACAACAAAAATCCCTGCTATCCCATTTATTATAACAATACATCGTAAAATACAATTTGTCACAATACAAGATTATACGAGAAAAAATCATGGTAAAGAACCGAGGCAAATGGAAAAAACAAAGATCGAAAGGGTGATCTGGTTTAAAAAGTGGCAAGGGGGAGTGAGGGGTGGGGGAGTACTCGATTCAAACCGAATTGAAATGGATGGACGGTTTTGCAGAATTTTCAATGAATAGGAGGGAGATGAATTCTGTTGTAAGAATTATTCGTTATTCTTGCCTCTTGAAGGTAGGTTTATTACGTCTCAGCTTCGTTCTATACGAGGGCTTAGCCGACGTACCGAGCAACTTTCCGCGCAATTAAGACCGAGCGAAAAAGTTGCTCACGCTGCGGAATTGGTCGTGGCTTCATCGGGAGAAAAGTAAATTCTCGACCCAGACTTCGATGGAAAGGCGACGGGAGAAAAGGGCCGAGGGCCAGAAGGGTGGGCGGTGCGGGAGGGGGGGATATTTGAGAATATATATCTCGCTCGACCATAACTCAAACCTGAGCAGAATTTGCAAACATTGTTTTTTCATTGATCGTCCATAGATGTGGAGAGCTACGTAGAAAAGAGATAAATAACGAACAAAATTATGGGATATATAAAAAAGTGATAAATAAAAAATGTGGGATATGAATTAATTAAATTGATATAAATGTATGAATTCTACGTTAATAAATAAAACGTAAATTAATAAATAGTTCAAAATCGAGACCCAAACAGATTTTGAATCAGAAAGTGATCGATTGAAAAAAATAGTAATATTATGGAAACGACTATGTATTGCAAAAAAAGAAATAAATAGTAGCTAACGATTTGTCAGGACAAAAAATAAAAATCATTGTTTTTCAAATATTTCTTTTTAACGATATCGAAGGAGTAGAAATTATGAAAAAACAAGAATTTGCAAAACAAAAAATAGCAACGGACGAGTTTTTACGAAAACAAAACAAAAATAATTTTTTTAATGAAAAAATAAACTTAAAAAAAAATTAATTTCACCATAAAAATTCGAAAGAAGAAATTTCATTATTTCGCCGGTGAAACGCTGATTGTTGTTCAGAGGTCTCGACGAACGTCGAAATTAAATCAACGGTGGCTGGTTATTCGTTAGAAGGGAAATAAAAATGTGATTAGTTTTTGGAAAATTGACCGAGATTGCGTGTATGGCGATTGATCAACGACCGTGGAAAGTGACCATGTAAAGAGGGCAATGCGCTGAAAACGGAGAGTCCGAAATGGAACGAATAAATATTGCGCTCCTTCTCGAGGGAGCATGCTTCGTAATGGATAGTCCTCGGTGGAATTGTTCTCTGGCATGGAGAATTGCATTCGGAGGTTAAGGATCAATCTAGGACTACCTCGCTCTCGCCGACGAGGCATGGATTCACTCGAGGCAAAATTGTTTGCTCTCTCTCCTTCGCCCCCAAAATCTCGATTAAACTTTTTTTACGACGTGTATTTATCATTTTTATTTTGTATTTTTATTTCGCATATCTCGACGTTCAAAAATTTTTTATTCCTATTTTTTAATATTTCATTTGTCTTTAATTAATGGAATTTATTCATATTTAATACCTATATCCCCCGATTTATTGACGTTTTTCATATACTTATTTATTATGATACTACTAAGTAATAAATAATATTTCAGCTTTTTTATTTACCTGTTTATTGGTTAATTATCTCGAAATAATTTTGACTATTCCTGTATTTTTATTTTTGTATTTTGTGAGTATGCGTAATATTTTTTTCGCTGATATTGTATTTTCAAGTTTATTCTTTTTGAAATGAAAAAGGTAAATAATTTATCTGCCTATATATTTAATAATGCAAGGTGCATACAGAATTAAAAAAAATGCAACCATAGTTCCATTCATATTAGATAAATATTTAACGAAAATAAGTGTACAACAGGAAAAACATTTCAATATAAAAAAATATGTTAATACAACTGAAAATAGGAAAGTATCTAATGAAATTGAAAAAAATCAAATGTACATCAAATAAATAATTCACATTATAAAAAGACATGGCAAAAAATTACATATATCGTGATCAAATTAGATCTCAGGGTACGAACAATTACAAATCAATAAATTGGATAATAAACAAATACAAAAAATGAATAAAATCAGTGAATAAATAAAATAATAAACAAATTAAAACATCAATATATTAAAAAAATACAATAAAAATTTTTATTTAAAAATTATCTTTCAAAATGAAATTCAATGAACAAAAACGAAAATATTTTTTTTGTTATTTACGAATTCCCTCTTCCAGATTTCCTGAGTCAATTTTCTCGATAATTTTTTTTATAGCTATGCGTTTATCTTGTAATTTAACTTAGTATTACCGCGAGACTCAGCCGCAAGAATTCTGACGATTCGGGACCGCCGTATCTCGTTTTCCCTCACGACAAGGAGGCGCTCCGCATTCGTGTACCACTTTTGCCTCGACACCCGGAAAGTTTCGTGACCCTGTGTGGCTTTTCCGCGGATACGCAAGAATTTAATTTCGAGGCTTGGAGTGTTCGGACGAGGGTCCGGTTTATCGGCGGTCCAGTTCACCCTAGTGGAGTTCCAAACTCGCTCGATTATCCGCTTATGCTTGCTTCGGTTATCAGAATTGTTTAAATAATCGAGAAAAGAGGAGAAAAGCGAGAATGACTGAGAGAGGCAAACACATTATTATTATCAACTATTTTTATTTTAGTGTAATTATTTAAATATTTTTATTATTAATTATAATTATAATTAATAATTATAATAATGAATTATAATATATTTTATTATAATTATAATATATTTATTAATGCATTAGTATTTTTAGGATTTTTAATTACTTTTATTTCATTAATCTTTCATTATTGATAATCATATATTGTATTACATATATAGGGTTTCCTACCCCTGATCAACACCTGAATTATTAATCATTTTTGAAAGCAGCCAATCAGGCATCATGCCGACACTTCTGCTCGTAAATAATTATTATATTCAGACATTTAGTGTCATATCGCAGGTCCATGTCGATGTATTTTTATACCCTGAAGATAAATTCACCATTTAATTCGCCTTGAAATCTCTAGTTCTAGGGAAAAATGTCAAAAAAAATATTTTAGAAACGTTTTTTGCATTTTCTCAGTCTAATTTTGTACTTACGACAAAAACTCGGACATATTCGTACTCAGCGGAAAATGCATGATTAAATAGACCCTTTTAATACTTTTAAAACGGAACAAAAAGTTTTTCAAGTTCTCCCGCCACTTTTCCGCAATTTCAACAATCACGAGATTTCAAAAAGTCGTATAGTGAGCTTTTCCCATGTTATGGAGATTCAATTGGTGGGCTTGGAAAAGCTTTTTGTCGGACTCAAATAATGGCGTTGAAATCATATCGATATATCTCATAGTTTTCCCAAAAAGTTCTCATGAAAAATCGCAAAAAAGAGAAAAAGTATGCCTCTTCGTATGGATGGAAAAATATTAAAAAATCGATGGTCCAACTTTGAAATTCGGCCAAAAATCAAAAAATCATCCTAACTTTAAAATTCAAAGAGCATTTAAAAGATAAAATCATACCAAAGAAATCAAGCACACAGTGGAGCACCAAATCCCGAAGAAAAAGAAGTAAACCCAAACAAACCCTTGAAAAAAAAATGTAATCTCCCAAAAAATAGTATAAAAAACCTTTCACCTAATTCTCCACCCAAAATCGACCCAGTCTTTCTCTTTTTCTACGTCTACCAATCTTTTCGCGATTCCTCATAATTCACTCCAAACTCGGAGTTTTTCATGAAGATTCGACAACCCAGTAACGATGACATTTGAAATTCGAGAAGGAACAATAGAAGCAGCGATTTTTTTTGTTTCTGGCGTTTGTAAATTGCCAAACGCGTCCTGAATATTGCCACACCAGCGAACCGTACCAGGGGGGGGGGGGGGTTGCACGAGCCTCGAATCCTTCTTCTCGATTGCGATTTCCTTCGACCGGCCAGTTACATCGTAGATATGCCCTGCAGCCTTCGAATCGCGAGTCCTCGAGGATCCCGCACTGCTGACCTCGTTTCCTCGTTACGTACCTACCTTCCTGTGCCAATGCGCAGTCAAAGTGGAAATGGGTATTATAACTGGCGCTTCACCGTGGTCATCCCTCCGGCAACTCTCTTGAAACGTGAGGGGTTTGGCGGGAGGGGGGGAGAAGAAATTCTCGTACGTAGTCCGAGGGTGAAAGGGGTGAAAAGCTCATGCAGAAGAAACGGGATAAAATGTTGCGCTGGTCACGTACTGGTCAAGGGTGGATACAAGCCTTGAATATCCAAAAATTCCTAACGTTGAGGCATTCTCTGAACCGAGGTTGTGTGCAAGTCTCTGTGTCTTGATTTCTCCATATATTTCACTTTTATTCGTTCACTCGAATGTTTCTCCTTCCACTTGGCATGCAGAGATAGAGAGAGGGGTGGGAAGGGGGAAAGGGGGGAAAGAAATGGGGAAATTTGATTAGAGATAAGATGTGGTTTTTGCCTTGGCAATGCTTTTAACGAATTATACAAAAAAAACAACAATGGAGGGATATGATGATTTTTATATTGAATTATAGTCAATAATATTTGATGAATTCAATAATTCAATTTAGTATTCAATAATCAGTGAGCAAATTGAATGATAATGGGGAAAAATATTAATTTATAATTGAAGACAGAGGGAGAGTGATGAGATTAGATCTGATAATTTATTATTTATTGTGCTATTGCAATAACTTCAAGGAATTAGAAAAACGAACAGAGGTATACGATAATAAGAAAAAATATTATAAGAAATACGATTATAAGATAGGAAACATGAATTTAAAATCCAAGAGAGAGGGAGGGAGTGATTGGATTAGATCTGTTAATATATAATTTATTGTGTCTTGGCAATACGTTCAAAGAATCACGATAAAACAGTGGAAGGATAAAGATGCAATAATTTTAGAAATATTCAGTAATCCGTAGTTACATTAAAAAATGAACACAATTTTTTAAAAATATTTCTAACAAGAAAATTCAAGAGTAAGGGAGACATCGAAATAATAACATTTATTATAGCCCTACTGAACGCTATAAAAAAACACAAGGGAGTCGGAAAGTATTTCAACAAAAAGTATCGTCCCTTAAGGGGGTTGACGAGTATTTCAACAAAAAGTATTGTACCTTAAGAGGGTATTTCGACAATATATCCTTAAGGGGGCTTTCGACAATATTCTCTTAAGGGGGTATTTCGACAATATTCTCTTCAGGGTGTATTTTGACAATATTTTCTTAAGGGAGTATTTCGACATTATTTACTTAAGGGGGTAATTCGACAATATCGTCTTAAGGAGGTATTTCGATAGAAAAAAGTTGACTCTCGCGAGGAGGAAATTCCGGAAGCTGGTCGCATGTGTGACTACGTCATCCGTGTATATTTTGAGTGCACGTAAACAGTGTACGCAAGTTGCTGATGCGCGAAAAACGAACCGAAGCTCCCGACGAAAGGAGACGAGAGAGATTAAACGTATAGAGAGTGGAAACCGACTCCCCCCCTCCTCCACAACGCAGACTTTATCCTGGCTCCGGACAGAAGGGCATTTTTCCTCTTCAATTCCTTTTTTTTTAACTGAAAACTCTCGAGTTTCGCATTTACCGCTGTTGATGCAACGACACTTTTTTTTCCTCGCCCGTGCGTACAGGATGTGCGAGGTATAAAGTTACGAGGGTGCTTTCAGACCTTGGTAAAACGTTAACCCCCGCAGTTCCCGAGTATGCTGAGGGAAAAAGGATCATAAATTGCCCATGTGGACGCCGTAGAAATAAAATAAAATTAAGGGGATACATTCGAGAAAAAATTGTTTTTGGTTGATTCGTTTTTTTTGGCATACGCTTTAAAGCTTTGAATCTTGAGAATATTGAAATTTTATCATGATATTAAAAAATTAGCAAAACTGTGGGCAATCGAGTGTACCCAGTCATAAACCTTATTGTTTTTGGATAAAAAAAATTATTTGGGCTTTGACTGCTCCAAGTTTGACTGCTCCAAATTTCGTAATTTCCTGCAGGGAATATACCTTCAGGAATTGACGAAATTTGTGGAGAATTTTGATTAATTTATTTGGAAAAGTTTTAATGAATTTTTGCTTAACTTTTATGGACTTCTTTAAAGAATTTTTAGTGAATTTTTTATTAATTTTGAGGGGCTTCTTCAACGAATTTTAAGTGAATTTTAACCTACTCTTATATACATTTTTGGAGAATTTTTGAATAATTCCATGCAATATTTTTCATTCTCCATCTTATTATTTCACACGCACGAAAATTCCTTCAAGAATTCCTAAAATATACCAGGAAATTTATCTGCAAACTCTCGTGAAATTTTTTATTTATTTTCCGACTTAATTTTACAAAATTCGAAATCAACTTTGAAGTGCGATTTTTTCCGGGTACGCAAATATAATTCTTCTTCATTCGAAGGACATTCGATAAATAAAATGGACCAAGTCGTGCTACACCTACCTGGAAGCTAATGGCATATTATTTCCGGTTTGGCTCGACGCGAGTCAGAGGATTCCTCCAGTAAGGAACTCTATCGCGGAGTTTTTTTTTTGGTGCTTCAGGATAGATCCATAGATATTTTAACCTCCCCCCCCCTCTCCCCACCTCTGTCCTTTTTCGAGTGAGAGAATGAAAGGGCAAGTTGAGAAAGCCCGCAGACGAGAGTAACGATAACGGGGCAACAAGTGCTTTCAGCATCCGTTGGCGCTGGTGCTCCGCCTCTTCGAAGCGAGCGAAAAAGGGCACGCGGAACCACCAGAGATATCCCTTCGCCTCGTACATTTCTCCTTCCAAAAAAAACCACACAGATATATATTCGGCGCAGACAGAAGTTACGGAAAGCACAAAAAAAGAAAAAGTTGGAGAAAACCAGGGTAGGAAAGAATGTGACGTATTTGAGGGTGAAAAACGATTTGGCGGCCTCGCCCTTCGCTGGCGTTTCTTCACCCCTCCCTCTCGGATGCGAAGACGTTCACCGAATGAATTTTCTAACCTTTTTACCAAACTCTGCACCACCGATTGTACTCCTCCACTTTCGTGTCTTGAAACAATTTTGAAATGTTCGAAAAGACCCTCTTCAGGGCCTGCTTTTACTCCGTTTAATAGAAGGGACTAAAAACTATTGAGTTTAGATGTTCCTTTAAAGTTCTTCCAAGCCTCGTTTCATGTTCGTTCAATTTTAAACAAACCCAAACAAACCTCTTATAAGTTCCTTCGAAGTTCTTTCCATGCCTCTTCAAAACTCCGAAATTTGAAATTTTCAGGAAAACCCTATTCAGGGTCTGTTTTTACTCCGTTTAATAGACGGGACTAAAAACTATTGGCTTTAGATGTTCCTTAAAAGTTCTTTCCAGCCTCGTTTAATGTTCGTTCAATTTAAAAAAACCCAAATAAAGCCCTTCTGAGTCCCTCAGAAGTCCTTTCCATGTCTCTCCAAAACTCCTTCAAACTTTCTCCAAAGATCCTGCAAAGTTCTATTAAACCCAAACAAAGCCCAAGTCCCTTCGAAGTCCTTTCCATGTCTCTTCAAAACTCCTTCGAACTTTCTTCAAAGATCCTTCAAAGTTCCATCATACCCAAACAAGCCCATTCCAAGTTCCATTAAAGTTCGTTGAATGTGGTGGTGATCGATCGATTCGCTTTTGCTAATGAGAGGTCGATTTGCTTTTGGTTGCAGTGTCAAGACGGACATGGGCTCGGAAGGTGCGATCTCCAGGCTCTACATAGCAAACGCCAATAAAAAGGACACCGGCAATTACAGCTGCGCGCTGGCCGATGTGGCCGCTACCACCATCTCCGTCCACGTACTCAATGGTAAGTGCTCCATTTGTCCCGACAGATTTTCATTGCAGGACATTAGCCGGTCTTTGGTCGTTGCCTCCAGAATTCCGGGTTCAAAGTATCGGAACTCGGGGCTCTGGGCTCTGGAACTTCAGATTTTTAATTCTGAAACTCCAAACTCCAGACTTTAGAACTGTGGATTCCAGGATCTGAAAATCCAGATATAAAGTTCTGAAACCCCAGACTGCAGACTTTAGAACTGTAGACTCCAGGATCTGGAATTCCAGATTTTAGGTTCTGAAACTCCAGACTCCAGACTTTGGAACTGTAGACTCCAGGATCTGGAATTCCAGATATGAAGTTCTTAAAGCCCAGACTCCTGACTTTGGAAGTGTAGACTCCAGGATCTGGAATTCCAGATTTTATGTTCTGAAACTCCAGACTTCAGGCTTTGGAACTGTAGACTTCAAAATCTGGAAATCCAGATTTAAAGCTCTTAAACCCCAGACTCCAAATCTCGAAACTCTAGACTCCAGGATCGGGAATTCTACAGCTTTAAGCTCCAGGCTCTAGAACTCTAGGCACCAGCCACTGAAATTCAATATAGTAGACTCTGGAACTTCAAAGCTCTGGAATTGCAGATACAAAGCTCTGGAACTCCAGTTTCTGGAATACCACACTCTAGACTATGATTTTTAGCCAAGCCAAAACAAAATGGACATTGCTGACGAAGGGTTCATCTCATCTAGCCTAAGATACAGAACTTGTCATGCCTGATAAATTCTATGTCTTCGGTAATGGGAAACCGGATTACAAATCGCCAGGATTCTCTTGTACAATCTTCAGTATGGAGGCGTCTATAAAAATGCTCAATATCCAAGCCAGAATAGTCTACCGCGCCTTCGCTGATGGTGGCTTACGATCGGGTGGAGAAGTCAAGCGAAGAAATCTCTCTCGCGGAAGAAAATACTAGCGGTCGTTGCGGTTGTTCCGGGCAAGAGCCCTATAAAAGCCGCATCCTAAACACCCTCCACCTTGAGGTTCTGTGTCTCGACTCGATAAAGATGTTTATGGGCTGTCGATTCACCACGTTTGCCCTGGCAGAGTTTCCAGCCTTTCAAGGCCTCAAAATCATCTCATATTAGATCTGTAGCCCTTGCGATCTATTTGTGAAAACACTTTTGAAATATCCGAGGTAAGTCCCTAAAAAGACCCTTCGAGGTCCTTTGAAGCCAAATGTCCCTTTATATCCCTCAAAAACCCTTAGAAAAGGGTTAAGGTCCTTCGAAATTCTCTCCAGATCCTTCAAAGTCCCTGTAAAGTCTCTTCAGTTCCTTCAAAGTCCCTTTTAGGTCTCTGTGAAGGCCCTCCAAAGCTCTTTCAAAGTCCCTTTGAAGTTTCTTTCCCTCGAATTCCCTTCGAGATCCTTTGAAGCCCAATGTCCCTTCATATCCCTTAAAAATCCTTAGAAAAGCCCGTCAAGGTCCTTCGAAATTCTCTTCAAACCCTTCAAAGTCCCTGCAAAGTCTTTTCAGTTCCTTCTAAGTTCCTACCAACCAATGATCGATCCATCAAAAGTTGACCTGCCGTTTTACCACCAACGAGGCCGAAGAAACTACACAATGAATATTTTACTAAAATTCCTGATGATCCAACCAACGTTGTCTATTTCGTGTCATAGACCTGTGAGAAACCACAGAAATTGCCCAATTGCTCTTCTGCCAGGCTTGGAACGTTTCGCGGCCACGAAAGCATTGTGGTGACCGTCGACCAGGGTTGCCAATGGTAGGGGGACTAGAAAGGGGACCAGGTGGAGACTGGAAGAGAAACGCCTAGACCTATGAGGCCAGACCGGCGTTGCGCTTCTGCCAGGTTGCTTAATTACAATTAACATGCCTGGTCCACGTTTCAGTCAAATGTATGTATCGCCTAGACAGGCTACACGCACACATTTCCAGCTCTATCCCCGTCTCTCTTTTGTAACGTAGTCCTCATTTACACCAAAGCCCCGGCCGAACCTCAGTGCGTCCCCCATTGTTGGTATTCGCTCGACAACCTACGTCCGTTTCTATGTCCGTTGGATGCGACAGCAAGTTACAATCCAGCAACAAAGAGCTACCGATTCACGCCGGTTAACAGTTTGGGGAAAGCCCGTTCCTGTATTCCTTCATCGAGGATACCACTTTCCAAATAGCTGATAAAGTTCCTTCTACTGAACCCCAAGGCTGTTAGAAATCTAACCTGAAGAAGGAATTATCCAGACGCAAGCAGCTAACCATTACTTATTTCCTGTTCACCAAGGTAGTATAAAAAATCTGCTCAAACTGTCGGGTACTATCACAAATCTGCACGTTGATAGAATATTGTCTTTTGAGATTTTGGATAGAGGTAATTTTGAAAATCCGATTTTTCAATCATTGCATAGCTAGGAGTATGAAACCAGGCTCTTTAATGATAAAACTGGACTTCTATGTTGGAGAAAAAATATGGCGATCCCAATTGTAAATATGACTGGAGGATGGAAACAAAGGTCTAGAACCACAATCTGCTCTGGATTCTTAACGGATCCAGTTCCTTCAGGAAGGAAAGAGTCGAATGGTTGAGAAGCCACCAACCGTCCCTGGACTCTTCTTTTTGTTATTAACGCGTATTACTTGCCGCGATATGCGGCAGTTATTAATTAGATGTGACCCAATTCAGAACAGAGCACATTACTCGCTCTTATCTAGTCGCTTCCGACCCTCAAAGTTTTCCATGAACACAGACATTTGAGTGTTTGTGGGTGGTCTACAAGTAAAGCCCCTTGGGCCATGTCTTCCAGAACCACTTACCCTTTCCAGTCTAACAAGAGTCGCCAGCTTGCCCAAACAAGATCTCTCTGACTTCGGACCTTTTCGACTTCACCCCGCGAGCCAGTACAAAGTCATCGTTTCCGGTAGTCGTACGATATATTCTTCCTCAACGTCCAGCATTCAATGACTTTTCATGTTGATCATATTCTGGTCTCCATCATTGCGTAGATGACGTATTTGTGCATCGATGAAAAGTTATGGAGGTTATGGAGCCAAATGGCAATGGCTCCATAGATGGCAATTCAAATGGCAATACCCATCGATAGAAGGTGATGGAGCCAAATGGCAATTGTACCAGAGGAAGTGTCATCAACGTCATCAATAGAGTGACCAGACCAGATTTAGACAATCTTCCGGCTCCTTTGAATCACCTTGTAGACCCAGGCCTAAGCAACTAAAAGATTTCCCAGATTTAGGCCTCATCTAGACATTAGTTACTTTCATCATCCTGATAGAGCCGTAATGAGACATACCAAATACATCAATTTTCCTCGATACCAGTCTAACTTCGATCTCTTCTAAGCTTAGCTATAACAATTACAATTCGACATCTGATCCAGCTTTCCTCAGCAATAATTATGAAATCGGTACGAAAAGCAAGCTGGTGCTTGAATCAAAATAGGAAATAAAACCCAGTAAAATCTAGACCACCTTAATTCCAGTGCCAATTTGCTTCTAGAAAAACTTGGTTTATACCAACTTGATTCATAAGCAACTTGACACAGGCCCAAGAAGATTGTCCCAATACCGAGAAATGAGTAGTTGGCCCAGTTAGCTCAGGGAAGTGGAGTCCCCTCGATAAGGTCAATGAAGACAGAGGATGGTACCCTCGGATTGCTTATCCCCTCTTATCCTCAACACTTCATGTCCCTCCTTCTGGGTTGGCGTGTCAGAGAGTTAGGGAGGTTATTTCACGAGGTGTCACGCTTGGCCCATTAATAACCTAGGTTCAAGCTACTCGGCTTCCACTCGCCTACCACCCTTTACTAGCTACCAAACGGAGCCTGGAGACTCTTCTTCCTAGCTTGGTTCCCTCCAACCCTCTGACATAGAGAAAGACAGAGAAAGGAGGATAGCCAAGGTACCACCCACCACCAGACGCAGAAGCAGTTTCATCGCTTGCTTTGTGTATGCGTCACTCTATACTGTCCGGGGTATGAGGAAGGTTGGGGTGTACGCCAGGTCTGTGGACACCGTTCCAGAGAGCATACGGGGAGGTACTGGTTCTGGAGACTCGTGGTAACCCAGAAGGGGATGAAGGCAGAGGGTTGTTTCCAGAAGCCACCACCCACTCCAACTGCTCGGTGGGTACTACAAGCGTGAGGAGTTTGCAAAGCTCTTCTCGCGAGACGTAGTTAACAGTGGAGGTCAACCCGGCGTTGTGCCGCTTCCGTGCAGCCATGTATAATACGCAGAAGGAATCTCCCAAGGGTGCCTGACAGCTCAATTTGCATACGGCCTTTTTTGCACGTGACCCGCCACCGCGGAGCGATTAATGGCGGGGAGAGATACCTATTCTACCCACCAAAATGTAACTGGATCATGAAGTCTCTGCGGAATTAATGTACAATTTGTATGACGAGGTACGTGGTTGGCATGAACCTTGGAAACGCTTCGATGACGGGATTGCTGCTATTGGACATGTGATGATCGATTAAGTCTGAATCATTGAAGAACCTTGCCTGCTTTTGGCTACGATTGATTGATTGCTATTCCGCAGCTGATCGTCATTCCAGTTTGGATCATTGAAGCATTTTCTGTTCGACAGCTAATGATTGATTCAGTCTAGATCATTGAAGTAGTATAGTGTTCCATTTGACTCTCATCGCTTAGTTGCCATTTGACAGCTGATGATCACTCCAGTCTATATCATTGAAGCAGCATTGACTCTGTTTTTGGCTCTCGACGTCTCGTTGCCATTCGACTGCTGATGATCGCTTCAGTCTAGACTCTATGCCTGTCTTCAATCTTCATCGTTGCGGTTCGTCGTTAAGGTCTGGCTGATACGAACTTACGATACTCAGCAACCACTCCTCCATTTGGCAGAGATTGTTCAATGTCGCGGAAAGACGTTCATCGGCGTTGACCCAGCCTCCGATCGAGTCCATTTGCTCGCTTTGCGGATACCCTATCTATGCCTTCCCATCTTTAGCGCTGCCACGACTCGCACACACGCCCGTACACCAACTCTCTGATAACCTTCGATGGGGAAAGCAATCGTATCCTGCGCCATCCAACCGGCTAGACAAAAGTTGACCGGTATCACTCGCAATAAACAATCGTAATCGCGGAACGCTCATTGGCTGCGCGCCAGGATGCGTCTAGATCGAGAACTTCCGACCATCCACGAAGATAAACCCGTCTACCTCGATGATTCTTCCTTCATTGGTGACCAATGGTATCTTTTGCTTCTTTTCAATGGCAATCAATGGCAACTTTAGCCTCTCTACAATCGTAACTGAAAGCAACTTTAATTTCTCCTCAATGATTACCAATGGCATCTTTGACCTTTCTCTTCAATAGTAACCTAAAATAATTTCGGCTTCCTTTCAATGATAACCAATTGCAACTTTGGCTTCCCTTCACTGGTAATCAATGGCAACTTTGGCTTTTTCTCAATGGTAATCAATAGCAACTTTCGCCTCCCTTCAATGGTAACCAGTGGCAACGCTGGCTTCCCTTTAATGGTAACCAATGGCAACTTTGGCTTGTTCTCAGTGGTAATCAATAGCAACTTTGGCTTCTCCTCGATGGAGTGGAATGACCAGTGGTAACTTAAACTTTCCTTCATTGGTAACCAATGGTAACTTTGGTTATGAACTTGATTAGACTTTGCCTACAACTGGATGACATCAACACTCCATTACCGCTTCTGCCACAAAGTTACAACGGGTTGTATGATGTGGATGTAAAATAACCACGGACCACTTTTACGACGAGAGAAGTTGCGCCCCTCGGGAATAGTTGTAACCGGAAGAGTCACCCAAGTGTCGTCACGGGGCGAGATGTGGAGAGGCTCGTAAATAAATCAACGGCAGTTTTCAACGCGAGGTTCATGTAGCGCCCTCAGAAAGAGGTAGAGAGAGAGAGAGAGAGAGAGAGATCAGCAAATGTAGATAACTTTCAACAAAAGGTACTTCCTTGGGTTTCTTTTGGGCATGGATAGTACTCTTGGGTGTTCTTCAGAAAGTTGTTTCGAGAAAAAGAGGTTCGTTTAAACTTGGAGGAAGTACCTCATTTGGATAACATTCATGAAAATGACGATAATCGAAACCCCATTGGGTTCGATTGGGTTTCAATGACTCATGTAGGCTTTTTTCCAAAACTCATTTAGCCGTGAAATATTTCGATTGATTTTAAACAAAAAGACCTACAAGAGAAAACACTTACCCTGAACAAACTTCCATTGGAAAACTATTACCTAACCCACTTTTCTGAGGTTAGAATCGTTTCCTAAAGGTTGTCCCTTACCTAACAAAGGCACCCTAAGGGCTTGAACCCCCGTTGCTTACCTAACAAGGGATAATAATGATATGTATAATAAGGGTCCGAACTTCCTTCTAAGCTAATACATGAGCGGTATCCCTTAGCTAACAAGGGAGACCCTAAGACTAGAAGTCCCTCGAGTTAGCAAAGTTAAGGATGTTCCTTACTTAATAGAGGACATCTTTCCAAAATAAAGCAGATCTTTATCTAATAAAAGCGACATTTAGCTGATAAGAAACTAATATTGTATAACGGACATCCAAAGGGTTTGAATCTTCTTTGAAGCTGGGAGGTTAAGGGCCTGAATAGGTTCTTCCCTCACCAGACAAAGAACGTCTTCAAGGCCTCAAGAATCTCGAACAACATCTTACAACCTCAAGCCCTAGTTATGTAAAACATCCCTTAAGGAAACCCTTTTGTCGAAATTTCGCATTGGCGTTCGCCGTATTCTGTGGTAGCGTTTTCCGGTTTCCTCTTCTTTGAACACAGCAGTTTATACGGAACTGCAAGAAGATAGAGATTGGAAAGAGAAGGCAGGATGCTGGTAAGCCAGCAGGCGATGGATGTCCCCCAGCTGACAACATCAGGAGCAGTAAAATTGAGGTTAGCTCGCGCCTGCGTCTACATATATCGTGATGATTATTTACAAGCGTTGAACGTTGCCCGAACGAATATACGGTTGACGTTATCGAATCGAGGGAGGATAACGTGTTTCCGGTCACATCGCGACCGAGCATCGTAACCGGAAACTTCGTACTCCCTCGCCAGGTATTACGATGCCAGTGTGTGAAATCGAACGCTCCGTACAATCGGAGAGATAAAGAGGGTGGTGAGGGTGAGGGGGGGGGGGGGGGGAGGAAGATGCAACATCGATTGCAGGACGAGCCTGCGTTTCCAGCCAGCCGATCATCTCATTCATCTTTCGAAGGTCGCCCGGCGTTGACGCCACCGACCGCGCGTTTCTCGCTTCCCGCTTGGCTGGACCTTCGATCAATCGGCTATTGTCCCTGCCTCGGACTAACCGGATTTGAAACGAGCAGTCGATTACTATTCACCGGAAGTCCAACCGCTTTTGATATTCCCGTGGATCTTCCATCAGACAACTAGAACGCTGCCACTCCTCGTCGTTCAAAGAAGCTCTGTACTTTCATAGTCCAGATCAACATTTAGTGTTGCCAACGTTTCTAGGATTCGATGGTTCCGTTGATCCAAAAATTCTAGGAATTGATTGGTCAGCTCATCGTATACAGGTCCAGCAGTTGTAGGCTTCGCTAGTCTAGCTCATTTGCCTTTCCAAGATTTCTAGGACTTGCAATTTCAGCTGGTTGTCTGTAGGTTATCAAGCGTTCTCGGATTTGGCAGTCTAGATTATCTGCAAGTCTAGTTCTAGGATTTTCTAGGCCAGGTCGTCATCTACAAATTCAGAGGTTCTAGGATTTGACAGACCAGGTTATTTGCAGGTCCAGTTCTAGGATTTGCTAGTCCAGCTCATCATCTACAGATCCAAGAGTTCTAGGATCTGGCTGTCCAGCTTATTTGCAAATCTAATTCTAGGATTTGCTAGGCCAGTTCATCATCTACAAATCTACAGATTCAACGATTCTAGGATTTGGCAGTCCAGCTTATTTACAGGTCTAGTTCTAGGATTTGGCAGTCCAGCTTATTTACAGGTCTAGTTCTAGGATTTGGCAGTCCAGCTACAGGTCTAGTTCTAGGATTTGGCAGTCCAGCTTATTTACAGGTCTAGTTCTAGGATTTGGCAGTCCAGCTTATTTGCAGGTCTAGTTCCAGGATTTGCTAGTCCAGCTCGTCATATACCTACAGATCCAAGTGTTATAGGATTTGGCAGTCCAGCTTATTTGCAGGTCTAGTTGTAGGATTTTCTATTCCAACTTATCTGCAGGTTTAGTTTTAAGGTTTGCTGGTCCAGTTCATCATCTACATCTACAGATCCAAGAGTCCTAGGATTTGTAGAAGGAATTGACGATTTTGTTTAGGTTTTTTTGTTTGGGTTCCAGGCGCAAAAATGGATAAAACGATTTCGTTTCGGCTCCAGCCGCATAAATGGACAATGTGATTTTGTTTGGGTTTACTTGGGTTCCAGGCGCAAAAATAGATAAACCGATTTTATTTGGGTTTGTTTAGGTTCTAGGTGCAAAAATGGATTATGTGATTTCGTTTGGGTTTATTTGGGTTCCAGGCGCAAAAATGTATAAAGCGATTTTGTTGGGTTTGTTTGGGTTCCAGGCGCAATAATGGATAAAGCGATTTATAGTACTACAATGCCGGAATGAACATTTTTCAAAAATAAAATTGGCAGCGATTTTTGATGGGCCGACAAGGGACCAAAATCATGTCTCGTTTCGTCGCATTCGCCCATTCCTAATTCGTGTTAATTTGTTCCTTTTTTTAAACTGCTGATGAGAGTGACCATTTTTTTAAATCCAACGATGCATGACACTTTGGGCGGAGGGTTGCGAAGAGCGAAATATCCGTCGACACAGTTTCCACGTGCTGGTGGCGCGCTTTCAATGACAATGAGATCGTTCAATGGAAAACAAAAATCTTTTCAGCAGGAACGACGTTCCGCTCCACGAGGCGGGGTTGCCTATCGGCGGTCGCTTTCGGGGCACCATTTGCACTCGAGCAAACTTTCCCTTCGTATAAGAAAAAAAAAAGGTCGAAGTTGAAAAAAAAGAAACCTTACATTTTCACGCGGATTATCTGCTTTCGCATTAACCAAGCCGAGCAAATTTTCAGTGCATAATATTCATATTATATCATACGTGGCCGTGGAAGAATAGTGCTAAAAATTCCAGGATGGTGGCGGGCGACCACGAGTATTTCACGTGTCACGAGTAGTTTATACGTTTTATGTATTTTTTTTGTTTTGTTTTTTTTTTCTTTTTTCATTCCTCTCTTCGCTGTGCCGGATTCTACCGGGACGACCGCGAACGGTTGCACGTGGAGGGTCGAATGAGTTATATTCCCATGGGATTTAAAGTCCGTGACCATCGCGAAAGTTTTTCTTTTTCTTTTTTCTTTTTGCTTTTTCTTCGTCTCTGTCCGCGTCATCTCATTTATACTATATGTGGGAAAGGGTATTTCGAAATTTCTTGATTTATGAACAAATTTATAAACTATTTTTTAAAACTTTTTTTTATTGATTGCTTTCTCACTGGTACCAGCTATTAGCGCTTTGACCTCTCCCCTTTCTTTTCTTCCTACTCAAATTTCCTCCACGTTTCTTCCCGGTTCCGCCAATAAATTAGATGGATTTAAAAAATGAAAAAATATAAAATTCAGAAAAATTGATGAAAATAATCTATGTATATAAATAACATAAAAAATCATACAAAATAGAAAAAAATGAAAATCACGTAAATAACACAAACACGATCATATACGTTCTCCATTGTCATGTTTCATCGTTTTAACATTCAACGCATCGAAAAATCATCAAAATTTTCGCAGATTCAAAAACATAAATTCCGTCTCCCGAAAAGACCTAATATTCTCATTTTTTTTTGTAACGCAGGAGAAAATCCAGCGGCGATGCAGCACGGAGGTGTGGAGGCCAGGCGATCAGGATTATTGCTGATCGGTGTGTTGACCTCAGTGGTGCTACTGAGGTGACCATGAGGCCTCTCCGGATCATCTGATGGAGTCTTTCTCGATCGACGCTCGTTCGGGTCGCCCTACCACGCCTAATAATTCACAGTGCAATATACGATGCCGCAGAATCGTGTCGGGTGCGATTGGACCGCGAAAAAAAAATTAAATCACGAACGATCGCGAGAGGAAATAGGCGAGGGAGAGAGGTGGAAGGGGGGGGGGGGATAAAAAAAGTAAATATAGCGCGACGCTTCCACGCGTCACGCTCGTGTCGTCGGGAGTGACAGCACGCGAATGAAATTTTCTTTTTTCCACTTTTTTTTTACGAATTCTTTTTACCTCTTTGTTCACTTTTTTCACCAATTTTTCATTGCCACGCTGAGCAACGAAAATCGGAAAAAAAATTATTCGTGACTCAATGTGATTATTTATTATTTTTTCAGTTTTTTTCGTAGCATCTCTCTCTCTCTCTCTCTCTCTCTCTATGATTTTCAAACGTCGATCGAACGCGCCCAACGTAAATAATTCATAATCCTTCGTGGCCGCTGCGAATGAGGCAAGCAAAAAAAAAGTAAAAAAAAAAGAAAAATAAAATGAACGAACGAAAAATAAAAATCGTTTGGACTGCGCGCGTGTACCGTCGTTAATTGGAGTCTCCGGGACGATGAAGAATTTATTATATTAAATGACGTTCGCTCGGTGCGAAATATCAAAAAAATATATATATAATGAAAAGATTGAAAAAAGAAGCCAGAAGAAACAAATCGCAATTCCACGAACAACGAGTAGCGACGGAAAAAAATGTAAAGGCGATAATTAGCAGAACGAACACAGAAAAAGAGAATAAATTAGGGAACGAACTTGTTCGATGCTCCGCGAGTCTGACGAGAAAGGGAAAATAATAATTTGACGAAGAAAAAAAAACACACACACAAAAACGATTTGAAATAAATCGAGAGACCCAAACTATATAGGTATACACGTAAAAACGAAAAATGTACACATCGATAATAAAACGACCTCGTCTCATCGCGAGACAAATATCTCGCAACATTATTATTAAACGTGATAATTAAGGTTGAACGTTGTTTAAGAAGAAACAATTAAACTGAAAAATAAATAATAATAAAAGAACGAATAAGTAACGAAGAATTAAAAAAAAACAACAACAACAACATCAGCAACATCAAATCGTAATTTGTAAGTTAATTAAGATCCACAAATCCATAACTTTGAAAGTGGAGATTTATCGATTTTTTGTTTGTTTCTATTGGTTTTTTGGACGATCGAATCGAGAAATACACTTAATGGAATTTCTCGGCTGTGCATTTGTAAATATCAATATCGAAAAGCGTGAATGATAAATTCATCGATACGTGATGTAGCGTGAAATGAAAAAACGAGCGATCCTGGAGAGGAAGTGGTGATCGAAGGAGTAACCGAAAAAAAAAAACAGAAAAAATTTATCATCAATTGCTTTCATTTTTATTTTAGCCTTCAGCATTCGCACATTTTTATTTTTCCACGTATGGGAAGAACGCGCTTTTATCTACCGATTTTTTGAATTCGTAACTTAAAGGAAAACGTGAAAAAGGAATTATCTTTTTTTTTTATTTATAATATTTTTCCCTCGGCGTTTGCATTTTTTCGAATTTTTGCATCCACGGAGAAATAAGCTCGTTTAATAGATTCTTCAAATCCGTAATTGAAAGGAAAACATAAAATGATTTTTTAATTTTTTTTCTTCTCTCAGTGTGAACACTTTGTTCGAATTTTTCATATCGGCGGAACGTGTTCGTTCCACAGGTCTTTCAAAAATTCGTAACTTAAATAAAACCGTAAATAAAACATAAACAACAATCGTTTTTGTTTATTGTGATTTTTCCGCTGAGCATTCGGGCTTTTTTGAATGTTTTCACGTACGCGAAGAACGTACGTCGTTTCGCAAGTTTTTTGACCGCTTTTTATTTTTGTTTCCGTTTCTTTTTTTGTCTTTGTAATTCCATTTCATTTTCGTGGCGAAACTGACGTAGGTCATAAACGTCTAGCGCATCAGAAGCGGGAAGAAATGTTTTATTTATGAGGGAGAAACGTCACGTGGACGTCGACGGACGACAGTCAGGGTTTCAAGAGCAGCAACCCATATACCCGTATGTACAGGGTGTCTCACTGGTACCAATGCACCCAAAACTCTCAGATAGAGTTTCAGCGATACTGAAATACATTTTGGACAAAATACAGTAAACTAAATTTTTTGAATGAATATTTAATGAAGAAATCCATTAAATTCAATTTTTTCGTGCACTTTTTTCATAATCCCATATATCAAATTTCTTAAATTAATTTTGAACGAACAAAACCCAGTCATTATTTAAAAATGATTTTTTATTAGACTCAACCCATTAAAGTAATTTTTAAAACCAATTTTTAATTCGCAATATCCATTAAATTCGATCTTTTTAACTAATTTTAATGAATGAAAAAACCATGAAATTACATTGTTTTAAAGTTTATTTTTACTGGACAAAAAACCATGAATTTATATTGTTTAAAATTAATTTTTAATGGACGAGTATACATTGACTTTAAACCCTCGAATTAATTTTAATGGACGAAAAACCATCAATTTTCATTTTTTAAATTAATTTTTCAACCAGGAAAATATATTGAATCTTTCAAATTAATTCAATTTCAATTTTATTTTCGAAGCCATTTTTGTTCGTCACCCTGTATGCGTAGGTATGCCACGCTCGTATGGACAATTTTCCAATTATCATTCGACGAATGGTTGTTCAGAAGTTGGAGGCGCCAATCGAGTTGTACGGTCGCGGCTGACGTGAAAATGCCACGGACCGGAAAAACGCGTGATTTAATTTTGCAAACGATCGAAACTTATCAACCACAATTAAAACGACGTGGACCGTATTTTCCTCGTATTCTCCTCTCTCGCTATGCCTCCTTATTCCCCCCTCCTTCCCTGCGTTTACGCTGCTGCGCTTTATTTCAATGAAAAACTTTCAATGGCCACGTCAGATGCAGCGGTGCTCAAAACGATGACGTCGATTCCGAAAAAAATAATTTCACCATTCAATTATCGAACTGAGGTGCGTACGAGTATGTGAAAAATCTATATGTATGCATATACATATATGAAAAAAAATCAATAAATCTATATATTTTTTTCTAATTAATTTAAGCTCATCGATTTTTTCACTTCTTTTTTTATTTTGATTGCGATCCGAAAGTAATTATACCCGAAGTGGGGAAAAATATAAAATATTATTCCCTATTCCGTTGGAAAAAAAATTCCAAACAATAAAAGTTAAACTTTAACTTGACTTTGAAGTTGACTTTAATCTTTGTAACAACTTAATCTATATTCATCGAATTAAGATTTATGGAAAAAAAGAAGAATACGCGTAGTGAGAGAAAACGAGAGATTGATATATTTTTATTGATTTATATAAAACTTAATATTTTGAGGTATATGATAAATTGAAATTAACTTAAAAAATATGAGTCAACTTTTACGGTCGATACATTATTATCAATTTTTGTTAAAAGATCTATCAGTTGTTATTAATGTACATAAAAATGAATATTCAGGTATGAGCTAAATTGAAGTTAACGTAAAAAATACAAGCTAACTATTACGATCAATACATTTTTATTAATTTTTATTAAAAGATCTAACAATTGTTATTAATTTAGATAAAAATTGATGTTTAGGTATAAGTTAAATTGCAGTTCACTTAAAAAATATAAGTCAACTTATACTAATTCTGTTCATGTATTTGAATACATGTATATGACATATATATGAATCAATTACATAGATTATTAAATATTTTTCATTTCATATTTCTCATAACACATTAATACTGGATTTTTCAAAATTCTTGCGAAAATTGTAAAAAAATTGGTTTTCAGAAATTGGCTGGTAGAAAACAAATCTTTCTCCCTGTTAGAACCAAGCGAAAAAAAAACGCTGAAAAATCGTTTTTTTCCCCTCGCATTTACGAATGTTTGGGTTCGTAATTTTTTGCATTTTGTTATTGTTTTTTTTCCTCCTTTTTTATTTTTTTTTTATTTTGAGAAAAATTTGGCTCCAAGGGTGAAGAAGCTGCAGTGATGGAAGAATGGAGGGGTTGGAAAAACGAGACGGGAGAAATTCAAAACGAGGAATGATAAAAGAGGAAGTCTCGGAGTGCACGGAAAACGAAGCGGAAAATTGAATTCCGTAAGCAAACGTCGTTCCTGTATAAAAGGAAAACGGAGCTCCTTACGCTTCGAGCTTTCAGTGTTTCTCGCCCGACCTTCCTCGACTTTCTCCCTCTCTTTCATATCTCGCATATACAAGGTGATCGCAGCTATCCGGTGTATCACCTCAACTCGTTTTTTTAACACGGATGTCATATAGTTTTTCATGAAACTTTATACAGAACGCGTTGTTGCGAAGGAAACGTTTTCAATTTTTTCGTTTACTTATATCAGACGATAAATAAATCTAGAAGGGTTTGACGTCGACCCCGATAATTGTGGACCACCCTGTATCGTCGTGGGAAAGCATCCACGAGCCACGATGCTTCCTTCGCATACGTTCTCCGTAAACTTTCGAAAGCACTTTTCTCAGCTATTTTTCGACGGAACGCAACGTTTCGGGTGTCAAATTGCGCGTTGTCTTGATCCCTAGGACTCAACACTCTTGGATTCGCGATTGCTTCGAACGAAACCTCATTTTCACTCCTCCAATACCCCAAAAATGTATCATCTATTTTTATTGTGACTTTTATCCGGAATTCTGAGTTGGAATTTTTAACCTCTCACTTTTTTCAAAAAGCGGAACATTTTTCGAACAAATTGGGCCGGTTTGTTTCTTTTAACTTGAAAGTCCTAACAAACTCTTAGATTTACAGTTCAGTTGAACGGAAGCTCATTTCGGTTCGTGCATTACCCAAAAAATTCATCATCGATTTTCATTCGGACTTTTATCCGAAATTCCGGGACGGAATTTTGTATTTCCCACTTTTTTCACAAAGGTCACCATTTTTCGATGAATTCACTTGGATTGTTTTTTTTTGTGAAAAAAGCTTGAAAAACTCAAACCACCTTTTCGATTCTGCAATCTTCCAAAAATTCATCATCAATTTTTATCCTGACTTTTATCCAAAATTCCGAGCCGGAATTTTTTAATTCTCATTTATTTCAAAAACTTGGACATTTTTCGACCAATTCGCTTGGATTGGTTTTTATGTTTAAAACTCGATAAACCCAAACAAACTCTCAGATTCCTGATTGCGTCAAACAAAAGCTCATTTTTTCAAAATTCCGTGCCGGGATTTCTTAATTCTCACGTTTTTCAAAAAGTTTAACATTTTTCGGCCAATTCGGTCGGGTTGTTTTTTTTGCACAAAAGCTCGAAAAAGCTTCGTTTCTCCGGAGAGGATTAAATTCAATGATCATTCTCGCACTCCACTCGGGGAAGGAAGTCACCACGAGGGGTTAAGCGACCCGATTGACAGAAGCTTATAAATGTTGATAGGAAGCCGGGCGCGTATCATCCCCCCGGAATTGAAGAGAGCGGAAACAGGGGCGCAACGAGATCGGGTACGTCGAGCGGATTTCGCGTTCCCGCTTATTGTCGTGACAATGACACATACGATAGTCACGAGGATGCGTCCTTTCAGGTGTAAATCATTTCTCATCGTCACGTGCGCGATGAATTTATATACAGGATGGGTCAAAAATTGATAGTGGTAGAGAAAAATTCCTTGGATCGATTCCTACTCCAATTATCTTCCGTTACATTCTTCTCTATTTCAAAAAAAGCTTTTTCGGTTTCTTCCTTTTTTTCAGTAATATTTTCAAATTTCAAAATCTATAAATTTTCTATTATTCTTCAGTTTTCGATTTCTTTCATATCAAATTTTTCATCGAATATCTCAATCGTCGACGTTTTTTTTTTAATTTTTCGCTTTTCATCTATATTTTTCAAGCAAAATGACAGCGGTACAGAAAAAGCCATAGATCGAGTACCTACTACCCGACTTATGTGATTCTACAATATTTTCTTTTTCACAGAAACTTTTTTTTTGTTTTTTTCTGGATTATTTTTGAATTCTTGTATTTCAAAATTCATAAATTCTGTGTTATGAATCTTTGAATTGATTTTTCAATTGTCGATCCTTTTATGGTAAATTTTTCATATTTTAAGATTTTAGATATATATATATATATATATATATATGCATGGTATATCATATTTTACAGGCATTGACAGTACACAATAAATGCGTTATTGCATTTACACTTTCACCCCTCATTTCACCCCCCAACGCACCCCGTCCCGCGGGTTGAAAATATTTCACTCGTTCTCACTCGAGGTGCAAAACGGTTAGGAAAACCGCAAATTTCTCAAAAACATTATCCTGGTCTCACGGGGGTAGTACAGCCCCCCCCCGCCAGTATCCTCTCTCGTTACCCCCCTTTGCACCGAGTGCACGCATCCATTATTCGTTCGCACATATTGAGCAGTGAAAGGGTGGCTGGTGGTTAACGAGTAGCTGTGGGAGGAGAACGGAGGAGGTACCCGATAAATTTAATTACCACCGGATGACAAAAGCGCCATCGTTTATTTGCTTCGCTGGAAAATCAGCTTTTTGTTTGTATTTATGAGGGATTTTTTCTTATTTTCGAAAAACAAAGAATAAACTAAAAAAATATTCATTTATGGAGAGTGATTTTAATTTTTTTTTTTTTGGGTCCAACGTGATTGTACGTGGAGAATTTTTGTTCATGAAGAAAAATGGCTGCGACTGCTAACAGACCCCTCAAGGGGAAAGGGGAAGCTCTTGGACATATCGTGAGTTTATTTGGGTTATTTACGACGAGTTTTACTCACTGTTCCGTGAGGTTCTATTTTTTGAAATTTTATGGTTTTTTTTAACTCATGCATGTTCCTCCAAATTGTTTTTTATTCCCAGATTTTTTTGGTTTTTTGAAACCCAGCCAACGCGAATTAATTATTGTTCGAAGTATTCATTAATTTTTCGATTCATTAATTAATTGTTCGAATATTAATTATTTATTGTAGCGTAGGTGGAAACCGCAATCGTTTCTTTTATATTTAGAAAGAAATGGGTTTTGCACTCCGTTTCATGAGCGTCCATTTTTTGGAATGCAACTCTTTTTTACAATCCAAACAAACGCAAATTATTCTTTATTCACAGATTTTTTCAATTTTTTTTTACCCATCCAGCGAGAATTAATGAATTGTTACAGTTATTAATGAATTATTAGAGTGTTAACTAATTGTTCATGCAAATTAATTGTTGCAATGAAAAAGAAAACTGCGCAGCTTTTTTTATGTTAAGAAAAAAAGAATTTGGAATTTTTGGTTTGAAAAAATAAACCGATAAAAAAACGATGTTTAATTTTTTTTTGTGTACATACGAAAGAGCGAGCAAGAGCAAGGCGGAATTTCAAAACATACTTTGAAAATTCCAAAAAATCGTCCGCGACCTCGTAATCCTAAATATACATATGAGCGTATCGTGTGTGAGTGATTTGTGAAACGTGGCGAGTATCCGATCGAATATTTAAGACTCAATTTCATGTTTCAATAAACAAAAACAAATAAATAAATAAACAAACGAAAAAAACGATATATACGAAACAAGCCTAGTTCATAGTTCACATCATCGAAGAAGCGTCGTCATTGAAATGATACCCGAAATATCGTTTTTTCGATTTTTGTTTTTCGGATTCCCTTGGATTCAAGTGCAAAATGGAGAGTTCAATGCGAGGAGAATCGATCAAATTTTACACAAACACATTAATACATATACACGTACGGAATTTTCTAATAAGTACACTATGTAACGAAGAATTAAGGGATTAAGCTACTCTGACGACCCAAAAATCAGCGTCATTAAAAAAACACATGTTTTTAGAAATTCTAAAATTCAAGATCAATACAAATATTACAATGATTGAATTCAACCAAAAAATTAAAGTTTTTATTCAAACAAAAGAGAATAGTAAAATTAAATGATTTATCATTTCATTTTTATTTCTGATAATTAATTAAATTCCAGTCGAATTATAAATATTGTTATAAAATTTAGATTGAATGAAATATCAATTAAATTTGCAAAGCCTTATATTGAGTTTGTTTGGATTAAGATTAATTCAATTTGGCTAAGTTTAAGTCAAATTAAGGTAAAATCTGCATTTTTTTTTCAATTTCAGTCGAATTAAATTTCTATTCAATTTTGAATATATCAATTCAATTTAAATTGAATTAAATTTTATTTCCACTTACCTCGCGCGACGAATTTTCTTTCAGGACTTTCACAGTAGCCTGGCCCCTTAAAAAAACGAACTCTATAACGCGAGCCATAGTTTATTCGTATTTAAGTAACGATCACTATGAAACGTAAGTGCAAAATAAACTTATATATATATATCTAAGTATGAGGACAAAAAATGGCGTGTGTTTGCGCGAGCGTATGTGTGTGTGCTCCTTGTTTGCTCTTATTGTCTTAGTAGCAAATGGAGAGTATCGAGTGGGCGAATGAAAGAGGAATCAATTTAATGTTGGTATTTATTGTTCACTATTTGTAACACTCGAACACACACAGACGAGAAAAATAAAAATCATCGTACGTATATAAAAAACAAAAATGAGTTTTTAATTCTCCTGGAATATATTGATTTTTTTCGTTCAACATTTTTGATGCAAGTGACCTAATGATTTTAATCAACCCTCAAAAACTGATTGAATTGATTAGTGGCGTATATAAAAAAACTATCAAGCAATTGAGGTAAATTTATCGTTGTTTTTCATTATTCAATGTATTTTTTTTGTGGAACACGGTTGTACTTTTATTTTCTTAAAAAAGTCTGGTTTAAACTCGATGTTTAAAAAATTTGATGATTCTTTCGAGAAAATACCAGATTGTAGGATTGTATACATTTCACGAATTAAATTGACAATAAAATTGCGATTTCTGAAATAATGAATCATCAATTAACCGTGATATTCCGATTAATTACTTATTTACTAGTTAGTGTATTTTTAAAGCATAATTTTATTTTTTTTCAATATGTATATTCTTTTCTGTGTTCGTTGTTCAAAAAATCTGATTTTTTTAAAGAACCTAGATCGTAGGGTTTCGCTATAAAGGTCGAACGAGAAGATAATAAAATTGAAAGAATTAAATAATTAATTATCAATTGACTAATTATTAAAATTAAATAATTTTTTACTAATTAGTGTACTTTTCAAAAGATTTAAAGTTTTAGTTTAATTTTTTTTACTTAAAGTTTATATTTTGTTGATCGATGTTTAAAAAATGTAATACCTCTATCGAATGATGCTGGATTTTAGACCCGAGCTGCAAAGTTCACGAGTTAAATAGACAATAAAATTGAATTTCTGGTTTCCCGATTGTCATCGTGTTCAACCATTCGATAAAATGTATTGTCCCCATTTCCCAGGCTAAACCCCTTTTCCGATCTTTCGCTTATCCTATGAGAATGCCTTTAGCTCACTCGATCTGCCACAATCGCGGGCGAGACTATTAGATCTCCGCTAACTTGGGTTCCTTTTTCCCTCCCTGTGACCGCACAAATTGAACGATGTGGAAAAGCGCTCCATGAGAGTATCGGGAAGTAATGTGATATGTGGGAACGCGGCGATGGAGAAAATCGATTGGGCGTCTACGTGGCGCTCAGGCCAATTCGTAGTAGTTATCGTGAAAGATTAACCGAACTCTGGTACCTTCGAGTCCTTACTCGAGGACCAATGCTTACGACACTTTTCACGCGACATTTGGATTACCGGAATAACAAAAGTTTTATTTTTTTAATATCAAAAGTCGAATGGAACGTGAACAATACACAAACTTCAAAACAATATATTTTTATTCATTTTATTAATTAAAATAAGCAAATTTGATCTAGTTTCGGCTTGAGTGATTTATTAAGATAGGGGATACCGGGGCTGGTTGACTAATTTTTTACTGAATAGTACATATTTTTCGTGTTCTCGTACACATGGAAAAGAAAACCATATGAATCGATAGATAAACTATTCAACTAATAAAAAAATATAATATTCAGTTCATAGTTAAGTATAACAGTGATAATTTAAAGCATTTTACTGAACACTACTACTTAGTCAATCTACCCCTGGTCCGGGGTAGGTAGACCATATGCCAGGGGTAAGTTGACTTATGTACTAATAAGCGGCA
>JAPYZJ010000173.1:0-98915 GCA_030522765.1 Ophioninae sp. B BG-2022a
AGCTTTTATTTTCCTTTTTCATGGTATGTATACCTAAATATACATAAAACTTTATTGTTTAGATGTCAAAGAAACCCCACGGCTGCTTAAAATTGACAACCGATGCAATTAAACGTTATGTCAAAGAAGACCCACTAACTACTTTGACACCAAATATATAATTTTTTTTAGGTACATACCGAGGTCCCTTTGGCCCTCTGTTGAGATTAAGCTTGTAGCTAAGAGATCAATTGTTCTGATGAGATTCATTAACCTTGATTTCAGGGCATAAAAAAAAGATAATACGCAAAAACCTTCCAAACTATGTCAAAGTAACCCCGGTTTACGGTAGTTTGTATCTTCATCCTTCTTTCTCCGAATTTAATTTAATTTTAATTTCTCTAATTTTTATTCTTTCGTACCAACGAGCCAATGACGATTTTTACTCGAGTCAAAACACAGCAACTTTTATTTTCTCAGCGTAAAATAAAATATTTTCTTCACAGGAGAAGCTCGTTTGTTTCCGGCATTGACGCGTCTGGCAAAAGGGCGACGGAGGTCTCGTAATTAACGCGCAACGAAAAAAACGGCTCGTTCCAGTCATATAAATTTTATCACCAATTTATCTTGTCCCAATTATTCGAAATTATTTTTTGGCGGCCCCGTTGGGAATCTTTAAGTAATAAATTAGGAAAACCAGTTGCCTGGCTTTCATCACTGCTCGAATCCTGCCCGAATTGTTCGAAAGTTTTTTTTTCGAGTCTTCGTTGAAAATAATTCGTAAAAAAAATATTTCTCGCTTGGGAACAAGTGGAAAAGAATTGTTGGACCGCGACAATGCAAACTTCATCATCGTGCACAGAGATCGTGGAACCTGAACAGAACCGCACACGGCCATCTGATTCATTTTTTCAGTGCAGGGCTTTCCAGCGCCAAGATTACCAATGTGACTAGAAACGTGACGAGTGCCACGTGCGTCGAGAGATGCACATGCAAAACCAGAGAGTGGGAAAGGAAGAGGGAGACAGAAAGGTAGGGACGGAGCGAAGCTTCATTGACGTCCGTATGTCGCCCATCATCGTCTGACGTAACCTATTAGTACACACCACACAAAAGGAAGAGCCTAGAATCGCGTAATTCTGTGACTAAAGATAATTCGAGATTTCTGCTTAAACGATTTACGCACGCGCTTAATTAACGAGGATTGAGGATCAGATTGCGAGTCGTATTTGGAGCCTGGAAATACCCATTGAAAATTAACTTGTTTCCAAGTTTCGTATGCATAGAGACATGTCTCGATATGACATTTCTATCGCTGAAATTTCAATCGTTGGAAAGCAACCGACATCAATTTTTCGAAATCCCAATTGTTTTTTTGCCCATGAACGTCTTCGAAATTACTTAAACGTTTATCACTCGTTACTATTAGAAATTTGTAAATTCATTTTCTAAAATGGAGCCTGTAGGAAGTGATCAAAATACGAACAGAAAGTACATAATGATAATTCGTTGCGTTCTAAAGATACGAAGTGGAATTTAAATTAGGATTTTGATCGGACCCAAATAGAATTTCCAGAATGAGAAGATTTTCGAAAAATCCTGTCCCAGAAAAAGTGTCACAGAAAAGCGTTCTTGGCCGTTTTCCAGCTTTGTCACTTAGGATATACATATCCTAAATTCTATTAGTCCAAAATGTGAATGACCAAAATATACAATCATCGATTCGTCAATCTCCGATAATTTTTCTTCCTACTCGACCGAACGGATCCGAATGGCCAGCGTAGAGACGGGAGCGTCTAATTACCGGTCTAGAGTGACGCGTAGACGAACGCGCACAGAAGTCGTGACGTCATCACGAGAGTAAATGGAAGTTCGCATTGCGGAGTCGCGAGTGCATGGGTACAAGTGAGTGGGTGTTGGATATACCAGACGAGCCCATTACTGGAGCATGTACAGAGCTAAACGAGATTTCCCAAACGCCCACCAGTGCCTTCCGTATTTGGATCACTTCATTCTTCTATACGCTTCCTCTCGTACAAACTTCCGGGCTTTTTGTGCCTTGAAGCACAACTTCTGCCTGGAACTTCCGTACCTCTCGTTTTCCCCTGCGTTACGATGAGATCGATGTTTTCAACGTTGGAACGCAACGAAAATGATCATTTTCCAATTACTCGTTTTTGCCTCCCAGAAATATGGTTTTCTCGGGATATGGAAACCTCTTGATAATCCCTTGAGTCACATTTCGATTGTTGGAATTAGTATCTGACAAAAGATTTTCGGCGTTTATTTAATATTATGAAATAAAAATAAGAGAAAAGAAATTTCGTTTCTACGATCCTAACGTCTAGCTCATCGTGGCAAGCTGTCATGGAGAATGAAGGTCAATTGGAGAATCCCTAATGACAAGCAACGGAACTTTCAGTTGAGATATCAGGAATAAGAAGTCATCCAAGCACTTTTCTCAATTCGAACGTTTAGTACCTCGCAACGCATGGTGTATCGATTTATCAACTGAAAATTCATTGACATTCTATATTTTTCACTGATCAATGCACGGGAATGAGGAAGCCAGGATTTTTTATAAAGTTGCCGCATGGTCTTGTCGGTTTGAAGATTTTTCAAATTGAACAATGGTCGTGAAGAATTACGGTATTATTCTGAGGGTCGAAAAGAATTAATACGTCATTTTGAAATTAAAATAAAAAATGATTTAATAAGTTTTCTTCCTTAAGTTTAAATTAACGCTTTCTAATTGAAACAAAAATTCTCAAATTTCAATGTGAATTCTTAAATTTAAATCCAAATGACGAACTTTTTTTGAATGTTCAATGCCTAAGAGTAAATACTTTTATCAAAATTAAATCCTTAAAAGAAACAAACCAACTCTTCGAAATAAATGTAAATTCAAAAAAGAAGAATTTTAAACAATTTAAATATAAATGGTTAATTCGTTATTCATTTTCATCAGTATCCAAAATCACCATAGTTCATTCACATTAAAGTTTATCGATCGACAGTTGCAATTTGCAATATCATTCGAACTTTCCCCATAATTCTCTTATTTCGGTGATTTTTAATAATTACAAAAAAAATATTTACCACAAATAAAAATGTTATTTCGAATCCACCAATGCAAGATCAGCGTTTAAAATGAGACACCCTATAGCGACGCGCAAAATATGTTCAAATATGTCATTTCCATAATTTTTATTTTTTATCTATGTAAATGTATATAGTTATTATAATTGACTCGTTCATTTCTTTGCCTCCGTCACATTGTCCGATTCGGTTACGTCACGATGAAACGAGAAAAGCAAGTCTCCCTCTAAAAATAGAAGACTCAGCTGCTTAAAGTTTTCTCCCACTCAGTTTTCCCCCAAAGTTCTCTCGCCCACTTTCACTCCCTCTACACACATATCTCATATCCGTCGATATCTTTGTATCCTGACTTTCGGTTTTTCCGAACTACGTGATCCGCGTTGGAACTCCGTTTACCCGCGTGGATAACAAGATCGGTGGCCTGTGACCCGATAAAAAAGAATACGATGAAGAAAAACTTGAGCGAACGCCTTACGCTCTTCTGCATTCTTCGTTAATCGATTTTTTTTCTTTTTGTCGCGATGCGAGAGTGGCCTGGAAGCTCGGACAATATCAAGCAAAATATCAAGTAGCATATCGAAATGATTCAAGTATCCGTGGTATCATTGAGCAAAAGATCGCAAATTATTGTTAAATCGCCAGTGTTAGTGAACAATTCTAATAGCAAGAATTACAATATGGTTCGAAAATTAAAATTCAGTCGAATAGTATTAAACGATTGCACTGCAGTCCATTCTCCAGTACATTATCCAGTAACTCTATCATAATTTATTAATCGAATAATCAAATAATTATTCACTAATTATACTGAATTATGGAAATGTCCGTACTGAATTTTTACTTTTAACAGTACTTTTAACAATTTTCAAAAATACCCTGTACGCTCGGAGCAAGCAAATTTAATTAAATCAACCTTTTTTTTTCAAAACTCCTCGACAATCCCGATACTATTACACGATAAAATTACATCTAAACAATTTCACTGTTCTATCAATATTTTTTTTTGTATTATTTTCTATGTATAATTGTTTTTTTATATTATTATATCATTTTCAAGATAAACGAAAATAAAAGTAAAAAAAAAATGTAAAAATGTTTAAATCGTATTAAATCACGGTTGACCGATCGGTCGTTAAATTGTTGGCGCTCTTCAACAATTCCGTTATACTGCTACTATTAGATAATTATATCCGCGTCGACAAATAACGTTATAAATAAACAACGATCTCGACAGTTCAACAATTATGCAAACAATCATACGCCCCATACCGTTATAATTCAATTGTCACATTATTCAACAATTTACATTTTATTCAAAAATTGACAATCGAACTGTTGCCCCTCCCCTCTCGCCCTTCGTCCCAATCTGTCTCGATGCAACTTAAACCAGCCCAATATTTGACTCCTCTCGTTCGCGAGAGATTATCGCGTATAAGGGGCCCCCGCTTTCGCAGGGCTCGAACGTAGGAAAAGGGCAGGCCTTAAACGAGAACACTCGAAGCTTCTCCGTGGCACTTGCAAGTGCAGCTCACGATCGACGCGTCTCGTCGGGCGGTGCAACGACGCGGATCGCGATCTTTTATACCCTATATTCCCCTCTCGCAACCTCCACCCCCCCCCCCCGCCCGCGCTCCTCTTTCCCGATCGCTCGTAGAATACGCGACGCTTCTCTCAACCGCGAACTCTCAGTTCTCCTCGTAACTCATTCGCGACCGTAACGACCTCCTCTCTACCAGCGAAGAAGCGTCGACCAACGGCAAGGGGCGGGAGGGGGGGGGAGGGAAGACAAGAGAGGAAAGCGGGAAAGAAAATAGGAAAGATGATCGATGAAAGAGGGAAAGAGAATCAGAAGAAAAATGTGACAAAGCTGCGAAAGGAAAAAAAAAACGAGGGGACGAGAAGTCGCAGCTGGAATGTAGGTTACTGTCGCAACAGTCTCGTCTCCTACCTCCCCCCCTCTCGGACATTTTATTTGTTCTCTTTACCACTTCTTTTTTATCCTCAACTTGCACCGCGTTGAAGCTTGCATCGTTAAAATGCGACGATTGTTTATCTTTTTCCGTTTTTTTTTCTTTTATTTTTTTTTATTTAAATCGTCCAATGATTCTCTGTGCAAACTATGGTGAAAATTCTCGAGCGAATATGTCCGAAGACGGTGGGGTAGTGAATAAACGAAATCGTTGAAAAAGCGAAATTGTTGACAAAAAAATTCAAACAAACCCAAACAAACGATTGGGAAAAAATTTTCCAGCGATGCAATCTTCAAATCCACAATGTGTGTTTCTTTCTATTAGCGTTTTTTACCTCGCCCTCTTGATTCTACTTTCCTCATAACCCCCACTACCGCCCGTGTTCCTCACTCAGTCGCTACACAATTTTTTTTCTTCATTCCCCTTCAATGCCCCTCTTCCTCCACCTTGTACGTTTCTTGACTCCATTTTTCAGACCCCCTGGACGGAACATAGCGGAGAACGAGATTGGCGAGAATCGTGCGAGCCGGGCCGTCGATATATATATATATATATGAGTGTTCTTCTCCTTTCCTTCGTTCTTCCTCGTTGCCCGTATTTATCGAGTGCGACCCGAATTTAAGAAGGCCGTAACCGAGCCGTAACCCGAACCCACTTGTCTACTCTCGACGATGCCTCCGACGATGTCATTCCATCCTCGCGATTCTCTCACTCGTTCTTTTTCCCGGATAACTGGGGGCCCCTCGCGCCACGATCATTCGCCGCTTACCCCAGTCGATCTTGAAGCCGTTCCGCGAAGCACAATGCCTTTGATGACACTTCTGGCTTCGTAAGAGTTTTCTTTTCTTTTTCCTCTTTTTGGCATTTGGCCATTAGGAACTTTGCATATTCGAAATCGTAAAAGAATTGTTTTTCTTGGAATTTACCAGATTTCGATATTTAACCGATTGTTCGAGGTGGAATTTGGGGTCTTGTGGGTTTCTGTCGTCTGATATTTGTTTAATATTTATTTTAACCATTCTTAGTTAATTCGATGCATTTTTCGTTCATTTAAGGTTAGTCTCTTTGATTTGTTTAAAATTTTGACAATACGACGATAATTGTTGACGAACCATTCGATTGCCTTTACCATCGAATGTCAGATTCGATTTAAAAAACATTCGAGAATCACCGAAGAACACATTGTTTTCGTTGCGTTCCAGCGATGCAAATTCCAACCCTATTTATTTTTGTTTTGGCGAGGCTCGTTGCTGCTGACAAATCTGGACGATCGAGTGTGATGGAAGTGTGGGTGAATCAGAAAAAAAGAAAGAGAGAGAGAGAACGTTCGTTTTTTCGTGCTCTGGAGCATTTGCTTCCTAAGAGAGAGACAGAGAGAGAGGCAGCTAGCAATAGAAAGAGACAGCCTTCCAAAAGTCTTTCTGCCACTTCTTATCGTCATAGTCGTTTCTCCTCCTCCCCCCCCCCCCCGCCTCTTCTCTTCCCCTTCGACTCTCTTTTTTCTCCCCCTAGCTGTCTCGTCTTCATTGCTATGCCGCGCGCTGCGCCTTGTTAGCTCTAAATATAATCGCTTTGGTCTCGACTGTAGGCAGCGCCTTTAACGGAGTTTCACTGTGTACCCTCGCGAGCTCCCGTGTGCAACACTGCCACGAAAGAAGGTTGTCTTTCAAGTACCCAACCGTTCGCCCAATGGCCCACAAAATCTCGGGACCTATGGTGCCACAACTGCCAATATTATTCACGGTTAAATGGGCAGATTGTGAAACTTTAATTACCTCGCCGAACAGTTTTTAAAAATTAATGTTTTTATTATTTTTATTCATATTTTCAATGATAGTATGAATCAAAGCCACGAATAAAAAAGGGTACGTTTCGTTAAAAAGTAACGTTAATGGGTTACGCCATTGTAGTGAACGAAAATTAGGGTTATTTAGAAACGTCAATTTTCAGATAATAAAATTGATAATTTTTTAAAGGTAACAATAGCAGCATAGGCTTTTTTTTTAATTTTCGCTTGTAATTTTCACCCTTGGAACTTTTATCCCGAGTCTTCTCTATTTGATTCTGGCCAACCGGTCAATCTGAAACAACATAAAAAGAGTTTTTGTTCTTCAATTCGCTGACTTCGTCAAGGTTTATTGTTAATTATATTTATTATTATCTATGAATGAAATACTTGAAACGTTTATTCTGTCGAGAGAAAAAAGTACACCTAATACTATCAATGCCCAATGGAAAAACGTCTTTCAAGATTGAACTACCTTTCCTATTGATTGTACCCAATTTGACAAGTCAATCCGTTCGGAGGATGTCGATAAATCGCGCTTACCGTTTTGCAAAGCACATATAATTTCGAGAGAAACGCGGTTTAAATTTAATCAGCAGTCCTATCGTCGCAATCACGAATCTACATTCAATCCGCGATTCCAGCGGAACGCGTTCGGCATTCTTCTGCAATCTGTCGTTGTTCAGCTTTTTAAGGGCATGACGAACACGCCTGCGTCCACTTCGAAATTTTGAAACCACTATACTCTCAAACGGCTGAAAAAATCGGTACGAAATTTGTTGTGTGCATTCAAGACGATGGCACCGAGAGGTACCCGTCGTCATTTTGAATAAAAATGATTCACCCTTGAGAAATCGCGACTAGAAACCGAGAACACACCTCCGTCCACTTCGAAATTTTGAAACCACTATTCTCCCATACGGCTGAACCAATCGGTACGAAATTTGTTGTGTGCATTCAGGACGATGGCACTGAGGGGCCCCCGTCGCCATTTTGGATGAAAATGTTAAATGAGAAAATGAGAAATCGCGGTTTAAAATGTTTCGACTATCTCTCACGCACTCGTGTGTCACGTGGTAATATTCGTCATGCGCTTAACAACCGTTTCAAAGTTTGAGAAAGTACATTTTCCTTTTGGCGAATTTCAAAGATCTCGTTACGTTTATTGCGTACGTAAGAGTTGCGGCATAAAAAGTTGGGGCATTTAATACTTGCGTGTAGAACTGCCCCCCCCCCCCCCCCCCCCCCCCCCCCCCCCCCCCCCCCCCCCCCCCCCCCCCCCCCCCCCCCCCCCCCCCCCCCCCCCCCTCCCCCCCCCCCCCCCCACGACTGTGACGAGGAAAGTCTTCTAAGATTTTACGCGTGGTGTTCTCACGCGACAGACACGCAAGCGGACACACAGAAACTGGTGATTCCCACAAAGAATGGAATTCGCCGTCGGCGGTTTTCCCCGAGAGGGATCGAACAGCGTTTCGTACTATTTCAATTCTTCATCAGCAATAATTGCTCGTCATTAATTAGTTTTATCATGATCGCTCTAATTATTTTCCTTCTGGATTTTCATGTATAACAATCATTATTTTATTGTACCGAGGAAGCTAACGCGGAATAATAATACGTGCGAACGTATTGTATCCTCTTCTCACGAACCTCGAGAAACGCCTTGTATGAAAGGTCGTAAAAAAAAAAATATTCAAAATCAGTTCGATCGGTATACGAGATTGCTTCCCGGTAGTTTCACAAAATTCTAAAATTCATCCTTTCCAATCAATTTCCTTCTCCAACCCGATCAACGTCTAGCTTTCCAACTCTGCGACGAATCGGTCCAATTTCTACGCAACGAAAAACAAAGAGGAAAGAAAACATATACAACGTGACCGCGTAAATAACGAAAAATCGTTGCCAGCCCATACCAACGCGGGGCTAAGACGAGAAACCGTCAGTTATTTCGAAAAATATAAGATAACGCGCTACTTCGTCATATATCGAGGCTCCTTCCAAGTTTATAATGCGAATGTGTCTATATAAGTGTGCTAGCGGACCTCGATCGCGTTTTTACATCGTCATTGTGCTGTCCTCGTTAAGCACACAACCGCCACCAACCCCCCCCCCCCGTCATTCCCGCCGCCGTCGTTCCCCAACGGGCCAACTTCCCCCTCGCTTCCCGCCCCTCAGTGGCCCCTTCTTTACCGCCCGCGCACTGCACGCGTATCCGAGGGCTCTGCGTATGATGCCACATCGATATAACGGACGCGGAGACACGAACGGACGAAGAAGAGCTCGAAGCTTCACTCACACTCTCGTAGGCTTGGGCGATTAACGCTCGAGTCCGGAGCATTTGAGCTCGCGCAGCCAAAGAGAGAAAGAGAGCGAGAGAGAGAGAGAGAGAGAGAGAGAGCGAGAGTCCAAAGGAAACAGAAAAAGAGAAGCTCGCGATGTGTTCCGTGGCGCGCAAGAGAGTACGCCACTGCGGACCGTTGGCAAGTGGGGGCTAAGTCGGTCTTGCGAGATCACGTGATCGGGCTCGCTCGCGGGTATATAAGACGCCGCGGACGGGCATAAAGTCAGCCACTCGCACCGCGATTGGCTCCAACGTATTATCTCCGTGACGCATCCTCTCTCTCTCTCTCTCTCTCTCGCTCGCTATCGCTATCCCTCTCTTGCACGAATCCCTCGCCGCTGCTGACGTCACTGCCCGATCTCGCGGTAACTTTGTTAATACGCGTACTCTACGGGTGATCGCACGCAAGTGGCAGCGCTAAGTTGGCGGAAACGTTCTCAACGGATAAGAGAGAAACAGAAGTACCGTCGTGGAAAAAAATCTTTGACTCGATATCTCGAGAAATCTCAAGTTATCGAGATCTCTTTAAGAAGGTCAAAGAAAGCATTGAAAGGACTAATTGATCGGGAAGAGATACACGAAGCGGGAAAGTGGAGGAGGAGAACGAAAGAGAGAGAATGAGAAGGCGAAACGATCGAAACACTTACGGGGCAGGGCAGGGGGTGAGAAAGTATGACGTAACATCTTGCGAGGGAGGTCCGGGGTTTGAGTACGGAATTGAATTTTACAAAACGAAGATTTGGGTCGGGTTTTTAGAGAAAGAGAGGGGGGGGGAGGACTCTCCGAAAGGCATGGTGAGAAAGCACCGGAGAGAGTTTTTACGGGGAAAAGTAACTAGGGTTCGAGGACACACGAGCCACTCGTCGAGGGGGTCGTCGGGTTTCCGTTGAGGTAGGTCGCGAACCCGATCTTCTCTCATCAACGTCATCGCTTCTCTTACCCCTTTCTCCTCCTCGCTACCCACCTCTCTATCTACCTCTCTTTCTCTCTCTCTCTCTCTCTCTCGACGTTCGTTCTCGTCAGAGAAAAACGACCGCGATATTTGAACAATGTTGCACGTCTTCAAGGCCAAGGGTTCGTCGCCCTCCTGTAAGAACACTTTGTCTTCTTTCCATCGGCGCAAAAACCTGTCATTTTGGACAGCAGAGTGACGGGGTGGGAAATAACGATGGTCGGAGAATTTTCCATCTTTGAAACACGATTACGCAATCAGAAATCTATAAATCGTGCCCGAGAATAGCGAGGGGAGGGGGTGAAAGGACAAAGGAAAATCTCGTCAAACGTTGATATTGCCACGTTCAGAGATCGTTGAATCTTTGCTTATTATTTTTGTCGTTAGAAATTTGACTGGGAACGATACGACGAGAAACCCGGAAATTTTTGAAGCTTCCGTCTCTCTTGTTCGGACCTCGAATGTTCAGTGTTAGGAAAGAGAAGTCTCGACGACGAGGAACGTCGCAGGATTGTTTTTTTTTTAATACGATAACCGCGCCAACGCGCTACGCTGAAACCGTACAATTCGCCAGAGACAAGAACCGTGATCGGAAATAGTGGAAGATCGTATGTTTATTTTTACATCGCCCGATGACCTAGAGAATCGCGTAAAGAGAACTGGAAAGGGTGAGGGGGTGGACGATTCGACGCGACACATCAGACGCGAGCTAAATTTAAAAATATTCATATCCGAATAAATTTGGCTGCAGGCCACATCTTTTGAGACAATGACGATGGCGAAGAGGGTGACGAAGCTCCCCAAACATATTCGCATGTGTATGTCGGATGTCCACGAAAACGTCTTTGTCTTTCTACCTGATCATTCTTTCACTGCGTCTCTGTCTCTCTCCCTCTCTCTCCGTCTTTTTCTTTCTGACATTTCTCGAGGCCACGACGAATGAACACTGGCTATTATAAAAGACATTGCGCAACATCGTGGTCATGTTACATCGTTCTTGCGGGGATGACGGTAATCATAATTAGACAAATGGAAGTTGGGCCGAGAGGGAGAAATGGCACGGCGCAAATGGTGAAACTTCTTACGAATCTGATTTTTTTAAATTCAAGTTCGGGTTGATAAACATTTTGTCTTCATTTAATTATAATTCAAGTTAATATTTGACGCGGGTCTAATAAAGCAACACTTATTTCAATAATACTCTAATTAAATAAATATTTTATTTTATTTGAATTTTAATTGAATAAAAGTTTTATTCAAATGTTTATTCCAATTGAATTCAAGCTTCACTCCGATTTTCAATTTAATCTTAAAATATCCTACCCATTCTTTTCCATTTGGTTGGACGAACGATTAATTATCTCAGAATTCGTACGATTTTTATTTTATTTTTTTTGCAAAAGCTGTTCTATCCTTCTATTTCTACGGTCGGACGACACTCCTGTCTTTTTCTATATTAGAAAATTGCCTCTTTCTCGAGACCGCTCTATCGCAAGGTCACGCGATGTGGCAATCGCCGTGCAATTGCCAGTTTCCTTGCTTTTTCAATTATATTTTTTTCTCTCGCATCCGTTTGATTTCTTTTTCTTTTCATTTTTTTTTTTTCAAGTAGCTGCAACTGCCCGTCTGAGGATTGAGAGGGGAGTTGCAGATCAATGCGTGAACTTGTGACGAGTGCCTCGGCTCAATGAATATTCATCAGTAGCTGAACAAAATTGCAAACGACGATTTACATTGGAAAAAAAAAGAAAAAAAAACAGAAATTACAAAGCCGAGACGTTTTGCATTCTCACTTCGTCGGCTACGTTTTTTTTCTTTTTTTTTTTGTTCCTTATTTTTATCACGTTTACGTCATTTGGTTTGTTCGTTCACGAAATTCTGCCGAGTTTTCGAATAATCGATTTTTCATAGCACGTAACCGTTTTCCGAAAGCCGACCAGTTGGATTTTCATTAAAGGGGGAAAGGGAATATTTAGTGCCGTCTTCTGACCTCAAATAGACTCACTTCAAACCAAAGGTCATTTCAATGTCACTAAGGTTTCCCATAATCACTCACAATGCTCGGTAGAGCAATCCTTTTACCCACAAAGTACTACGCAGTCGGGCGTCTTTCCTGCATAAGTAAAACAAGGCGCCCGGAAGTTAGGAGACCAAACGTCGACAGGGAGTCGTGGAGAAACGCGAGCCGAACGCTTCCGGGTTTTCGAGAGACAGTGCCTGCGCCTCGCCTTTTGCAATTCACTTTCTTGGGTACCGATACGTACGCGATTGCACGTACACCCCGATCGAGCGCACACTCGTGCCGATTTTCCCTTTTTTTTACCGACGCAAAAAAGAAACGATATTCCGACCAGGAATGGATGGTTCAACAAACAATGTAGGATGAGATTGTGGAGAACGAAGAAAATTTAAAAAAAGGATGTTTTCATTCAAAAGCTCCATACATCGACGTCGTTCTCGTGAAATTATTATTATTTTCTTTCTTTTTACAAAAAAAAAAACAATAATTTCACAAGAATCGTCGTTCAATGTTTTTAATCGATATTCATCGATCAATTTTTTTTTTAGAGCATATTCAAGCCATGCAAATTTCATTGAGAGATTTTTGAAACAATTGAGAAGTTTCTTTGCATTTTGTCGATGCGAAAGAATTCTGCAAGTAAAATCGATTTATCGTCATCATCGATGATTTCTTTTTTGTTGAAAGGAATTTATTCGAATCTGAATGGTTTTTTTTTCGAAATAATTAAAATATGGTTTTTTATTTTTATTTTTTGAAATTATAACTATATTTTGGAGAATTATTCAAATTTGAATTGCGTTAAATTTTCTCGATGTTTTTAAGAACCGTTGTGAATTGAAGCAAGAAATTTGCACGATACTCCTCGGGGTATCAATACAGAAACGAGGTTGCAAGTATTTGCGTCGCTCTCGACTCGTGCGATTAAACGAGCCGAGCCGGCTCGTACGGATACGAATATAATAAGCGATGAGCGGGGAGAGAAAAAAAGACACTTGAATAAACGAATGATATCGCAGAAAAATAATTCCTCTTTTTTTTGGTCACGCTGGCAATACGTGCACTGAAAACGGAAATTACTCGAGCTGGCTACGTTCTTCGTTGAATACGTTTTTTTATGGTTAAATTCAAGTTCGGGTTGATAAACATTTAATCTTCATTTAATAATAATTCAATCAATACTCGACGCAAGTCGAATTCTAATGAAGCGACAATTTTATTTTAATAACACTCTGAAGAAATATTTCATTTTATTCAAATTCTAATTGAATTAAGTTTTTATCAAAATGTTAACTCTGGTTATCCAGATTTGATTTGCATTTTTAATTTAATTTTTTGTAATCCTCCACGATTTTTTTCATTGGGTCGAAAGATCGATTAATTTTCTCAAAGTTTTGGGATTACTTTTGCTGATTCGAATATCGTTCGGCCCTCCGAATTAAAGAACACTGAAAATTGTAATTAACAATTGACTACTAAAGTAGTAACGCTGCATTCACAATTCAGCGGCTTTCTACGAATGAATAATTTCGTTGATCCGGCAGCTACGTTTTTTTTTCAGATTATTTATCGATTAATTATCGTGAATTAATTTATCGTGAAGATAGGCTTTGTTGATCGCGCGATTCATGACGCGCCGGAAGTGGCCAGCGCCTCATTGTACGTAAATCTGCGGTTCTTCGTCACCTCCGAGACTCGTGACCGATACGAGGGAAAAATACAATTAGAACATAAAAATGAAACGCCATTTCGTAAGAATCGTCGAACAATTCATGGATAATTTTGGGTGTGATCAAACAATCGGATGGGTTTTAAGAGAACTTTAAAATTGTATTTTATTTCGTAAATTAATTTTTAAATACGTTTTTTTCAGTTTAGGTAAATTGAATAAAAATCAAATTTGAATACAAATTCATTTTCATATAATTCACATGAATTTCTGTTATGCATTAAAGCATTTATATTTTTATAAATGATATTCCATTCGACTTGTTATGAATTGGAACTTAAAACAAATTATGTTTCAAACATTTTTATTACATTTCAAACATTCTTTAGTAAATATGAATTCCAAATTTTTCAAGCAGTCAACTTTGGTAACGAAAAAATAATTGACGAAACCTTCGTCAAAACGTTTTGCAGAAAAAAAACCGAAAACAAAAAATTAATCATTTGCGCGACATGAAAACGATGGAAACATGAACCCCAAACAATTGGACTTCATTCTATTGTGGAAGGAGAATTTTTACTCCGCAAATTTGACGGTTCATTTGTTTTCTGAAATTCCATTTATTCGTAATTTTTACGAGAACGAGTTACCCTTTTGACAGCTGGCTTTCGACGCGTACGACCCGACGAAATGTCTCTCGCACCTGTTTATTCATTTATTTTTCTTTAACTCTCCTTAACATTTTGGTTTGCTGGTTAAACGTATTGAGAATATTTTTCGTGATCGATCGTTGCGATCGAGTGATCGCGTATTACTCAATACTCGACTGAGATACGTCGCAACGAAACACTTCTGTGATTATTCGCGTGTTGCGAGAGTATACAGCAGCGAGATTGAAAATTGTCTCCGGTGACCGATCGCGCGTAACGAAGGTGAAACTTCCCCGCTCCTCCCCTCTGCCCCAAACGTTCAACCGAATCGGAGTTATATCTGATTTATGGTACTCGGAACAATACTCGATCGTAGTATCGAAGATCTTTACAGCTCCAAGCCTCATGCCGTTCTAGCGACCGATCTTTTTTTCCTGCATTCGCAAAAGGAAAGAAAAAAAATGTCGTTGCTAGGCAATAAGTGAAACGTTTGTTCGCGGTCGTTCATTTCTGGGGAAGTAGGTCACGAATTCCAAAAACATTCAGAAATCATCGATACACCGCGCGTCCGATTTTTTTTTTTTTTCGTTCTAAATCGGCGATCGAAAAAGGGCAATGAAACTACGTCTCCGTTTTTCGTTCAACTCGAAAATAAAAAAAAACAATATTTTTTTTTCAATCAAGACTCGAGAAAGAAAAGTAGTCACGAATGTTGAAAAACGATAAATCTTTTCGTTTTTTTCTTTTTATTTGGCCTAAGCGATTCATCAACACAGTTTTTGTAGCAAAAATGAAAAAGTATTTTAACCAGCGATACGTAACTTCGGAATGTCTGAAGTTTTTTCAATTGGGAGAATTTTTTTAGAAATTGCTTATTATGTTTCACTGGAAACATTTTTATAACGTCTAATCGGGTCCGTTGTTTTCAAAAAATCTTTAGGTTCTTATCTTACAAATCTTTTGTTTTTGTTGTTCATAATGTTTTTTGTGTTTCTGAATAGATGATGTATTCTTAAAAAGTATTTCGTTGCAGTTAATTCCAGGTATCAACAACTGTTCACCTTGACTAGTTTTAATTGGCTTTCTAAAGAATTTTTCGCTCAACCGGAAATCGAGGCGAAAACATATTCAAAACTGCTTTTTTCGTTCGTCGTGGAAAGGCCAGAAGAACTTTAGAAGCGATCGCAAAAGGCTTGAGGCGGACCCGGAGCGGTACGATGAATATAATTATCGAGAGTAAAAAATCACACCCGATATATATATATATATATATATAAACGAGTTTTGTTGGTATCTCCTCGCGTCCCGTTCGCTTCGCAACGACTCGCCGCCTGCTACTTCGAAAACAAGTATATTTGGCTAAGATTTCGATAAGTCAGAAACGAACTTGTCACTTACACACGGACGTGCGCACGCACACTCGAACGTAAAATTTACGGAAAGCGTATCTCTCTCTCCCACTCTCCCTAACTCGTTCTCTCTCGCTCGGTAGAAACGTGTAGACCTGAAGCGACAAATATACGGGCAACTCCGCGTCGAATCACCCAGCTGTGTCCGCAGTCGCAAGGCCATTTTTTTTACCGCGTCTTCAAAGGTTGGTCGGTTGCTTTGATGAACGAAAAAAAAAGTATTCTTGTAATGTATTTTTGTTGGTCGATGTAAATAAACGCACAGACCAGTCGCACGCCTTCGCTGGAAGATTAACGTTCGGATTTATAAATCCCAATGAAAATTAATACTTTTTTTAAATCCCCGACTGATTTACAATCTGAAAGTCGCTGAAATATAAGAAATGGCTGCGACTGCGGTTCGCAAAAAAATGAATTCTTACGAGAATTATAAAAAAGAGAAATACGAAATAAAAAATATAAATTTTTTTATCTACGAAATATTTTGTTTATGAATATATTTACGAAATTAACGTTCGCATCGTTGAAGCAAGATAAATATATATGTATATATATATATTTTTTTTTTTAAATTTATTTATTTATTTATTCATTTATATATTTTTCTTACTTCAACGATGCGATCGTCAATTTCGTACAAAGACTAATCACTATAGTGAATTATTTGGATGATATTTATGATGATGTTCAAGTTTAGATCGCTGGGACGAAACGAAAATATTTGTTTTGTTTTGTTTTTTATCTACTATACAAACGTTCTTTCGCAATTTTGAGCTACGAAAATCAGAACGTTTTTTTTCATATTCTTCTTTTTCTTACGATTTACAACAAATCCGCCATATATCATTTTTCATGACAACGAAAATGGGCAATAAAAAAATATATATATATACACATTCCTTGTGCTCCGAAACAAACTCCGAGCTTATTTCTTTTTGACACTTCCAGTTTTCGTATCGCGGTTACGATTGATTGAGAATTCGATGGGGACGTTAATCTGATCGTTGGTTGATAAGGCTCTGATATTTATATTGGAATATGTCGTCACTCTTTTGTTTCTCGTCTTATCTTCCCGCGAAACGAAGGAAAATGAATCGTTGGAAATTCCCGATGCTCGAGTTTTTTTTTTACGTCATTTGCACGATTCCGGGAAGTGTCGCCTGCATCAATATTTTTTTTTGGTTTTTGCATTTTCGACTTCGTACCCTAGCGCACGTTCGTGCGAAAATCATACGAAAATTCATTGCACCGAGTATTATGACAGATATCTCTTCGATATTCATAATTTTTGTCAACGAATCACAATTTTTTCATTGCTATAAAAAAAATTGCGGTTCGTTGACGTCGAGACGCGCGTATGTTTCCTCCTCGTCATCGAGCTACGTTTACCGCAACCTTCTGACCCGAGTGTTGGACTTCCCTCCTGTAAAAAAAACTGCTCGAGCGGGGCGGTCACCATTTTCCCCCCTCGAGCCCATTTCGAAAACAACACCGGTTTAAAAACACATTGATACGTGCCAAACTTTACATTCGAAATTAATCGAATATTTCGGATAGCAACTAACAGAACGGGCAACTTCGTAATTTAAGAGCAAAATTGACGATAAAAATAAAAAGACATAAATTATAAATGGAATCGTAAATAAATTACGAAATGCCCGATACGGAAAATTGCTTGTATCAGCCTTGAAATCGAATTTGAAAAAAAAACACGATGGCAAAGCCCATTTAAGACTTCGGAATGAAATGAAAAATTAAAAAATAGGATGATGCGAGAAGCTACTCGTTGGAATGCAACGAATATTTTTTCAATCACTCAAATATCGATTTTACCGATTTACAGTCGCAAAATCGTTGAAAAAGTTTTTTCCCTTATTATTGTAAGAAATTGACGTCATGAATTGCTCAAGTAAAGCATAAGATCGTGTACCAAAGCAAAAAATAAGAAACCAAAAAAAAATGTATCGTTACAGTTCAACAATGGAAACTTTATCGGATTGAAAGTTTGCGTCGTTAGAAATTTTAAAATATCCAACGAAATTAATAAATATTTCTCATTTTCATTATTATGCAAAATTACATTTTGTATGTAATAAATTGTATGATCGTAGATCGCTAAAAAATTGTAAATCCTAAAAAAGACGTTTGTTTGATTTCCATGTAATGGGAGAAGAAAAATTTGAAAACTGAAAAAAAAAATAAATTTCGGTCCGTTCCAACGTTGCAAGCGTCAACATAATCGAATCTTTGTCGTTTTCAAAACGGAGATCGGTAAAATGGGAGCTGAAGAAATTCGATCGATGGACATGTCATTCGCAGTTGACGAGAAGGAGAGATAAAGAGAGAGAGGGAGAGAGAGAGAAACTCAGACATAAAGAATTGGAGATAAAAAGCAAGAGAGCTGAACAGAAACAGCTTTTCCGGTCTCGATTTCTTCGCCCGCCCAAATTAGGTCGGAACGCCGCTACGAGATGGCGCGCAACAGCGATCGGGTAGCCTACTGACACAGTAATCGGCCTTTCCTATACCGCATTGCACTCGATCTCCTTCCCTCCCCTCCTCCGCGAGCGGTCACGAAATCGTTCCTTTCAATGCACCCATCCTCTCCTCCACCCTTTCCTACCTCGGCCAACGTTTTAACGATTATTCCCCTTCATCTTTGGATCAAGACGAAACGTAAAAAAAAAAAAAGAAAATGTGACAAAAATCGTTAATGCCGAAAGAATCGATCCGCGTATCCCCAATGGCCGTTGTTCGGAGAGTCGAAGGGCGTTTTTCGCATCGTGAGTCACAACACGCGGTTTTTGATATTTATAGTCGCGAGATTCTCTTTTGGCTACTAGTCGAGTATGAATCAGTGAAAATGCACGCTCCCCCCACCTGTACACTGAATCTCCGATGGTAATTCCGAAGACACGTGGTCATCGCAGTCGCCTCGTTGTTTCTATCGGTTCGATGGTATCCATGCGTCTATTTGTGGAAGCCATCACGAAATAACAATTCTTTTATCAAATAATAAGAACATCCGAAAAAAAAAAGAAGAAGAAACGAAAAACCAATAAATAAACGGATGTATCAAAAATAATCTCGTCGAATTAACACGTATTCGTGTACCTATGAATTGCACTGGTGCACATGTAGGGAAAGACGACCTTGTTACCCGTGCCCACGTTTCGAATGACTCCCTTGCCGTGCCCACGTTCGTCCACGTGATTCGTAGTCACACCGATCCGCACTCAACCTGCAAGACCAGCTAATAAGGAATAAAAAAAAAAGCGCCGAGACTCTCCTCCCTCAAATTCGAACTTAGAAAACGGGTCGATGCGAACACCCTGAGGGTAATTGCAGCAACCGAATGAATTTTAAATACAAATCGATTCGATCGCGACGATCGGTGGTCATTGAAAAAAACGTTTGAACACGTGAACTGACGGGAATTAATACTTTTTTATATGACAAATACCGTACACGTTTTTTTATCGTTTTTTTTTGTTTATATTTTTATTAATTTTTTTTTTCAAACATTGCTCGTATTTATTTTCAATTATTAATAAGAGACATTACTGCATTACGTAATTATATTTCATTTATTTATATTCGTGTTTTTAAATTTAATTATATCCGTTTTATACATTTAAATATTTCCAATAATAAATGAAACCTGTTTTTATTATAGTACATTTTGTTTGTATAGACATGGCAAATTGCAACAATGGTACCTTTATCTCAACGTTGATAGAACGTATTTTTGTTTCATCTTACCTTATATTATTCTATTGGAAGAATAATTTAAATTAATAATAATAATAATAATAATCCGGACCCTTGTGAGCGTATCTGTTAGAAAATCGACGTGCGTCGCGTCATCTTGACAAATCATTCTCTAATAATAGAACATCACGTACATTACGTACTATTATCGTGTTATCTGAAACCCGATCGCGGTATTCTGAATGGCAGAGATTATGCTGATGCGCCCGTAAGAATTTTCTCGTTTTCCTCGACCCTCTCTTCCTCTCTCTCTCTCTCTGCCTTTTTCTCCCACTTATCTTCGGTTTTCTTGGCTTCTCTCGCGATTCAAGATCGGTCATCACTCGTGTCCCATTTTCGGTGGAATTTCGATTTGATACACGAAACTGTAGGCGATTCAACGCAAAAAAATGCATTTTCATTGTTGGGAGGAAAGAAATTTTTCTATTTTTAATATTTTATCGTTCGACGTTGTCAAAATGCAAATTTTGCAACTTAATCGTAAATCGCCAAATAAGAGTCGTTTAAAAATCGTTTCGGTGACTTTCGTAGCTCAAATTTGCCGGAGAACTCGGGGATAATGGAAAGAAAAATTCGCTGCGTTACTCCAATCGAAACATCAACGTCATCCCAAATCTGTTTATCCATTGATACGGTTGCTTGTCTTTACGATGGGAGCTCGCTTTCTTTCTCTCTCTCTTCAACCTATCCATCCTATACGAATCATACGGGGATATAAAAATCAGCGTATTATTATTATTTTTGTATTATTTTTGCATTACTTTTGTATCATTTTACTACTATTTTTATATTGTTTTTGTACTAATTTTGTATGAACTGAACCATTCTTGTTTTTTTTATTTTTTTGTAAATGTATCCTCGAGTTACTGGGGCATAATAAAATTATCATTATTTCTCCCTCTCTCTCTCTCTCTCTCTGTCTCACACCATTTCCTTATATATATATATACACACTTATTTATTTCCTTATCTTTTAGGTCTCTCATTTTTAGGATGTAGCTCGCAGGGTTTTAAGTGCAAGTACACCGAATGAACACAATGATGCGTATGACGAGAGCAAAGAATTACGAACGCGTAACGTTGGCCCTCTCGAAGAGGGGAAACGACAGACCTTGTCGCGAATCGGGTCGAGGTCGACTCTCTCGACTGATGGCTGACCTCTAAATCCTAGAATCGACGCACCTGCTCTACTCATTTCTCTCTCTCTCTCTCTCTCTCTCTCTCCATGCACAGGAGAATACGTACGTTTTCATATGTATATGTCAGCTCTCATAAATCTGTGTGAAACGAAGTTGAAAAAAAAGGTGGTCACGTGGCCGACGTATTAACAGAACGAGGTTCCACGACTCGTTAGGCACCCGTATGATCGTAATATTGAAACCTAATTGCTTTTGGATAGCTCTGCAGTTCAATCGCATTTTTTCCAGCGGAATTTCACAACTGCCTAGCGTTATCAATTTTGAGCGCGATCTCGCGAACAGTCTCATGAGAGCCAAATGAAAGCTACATTAAAACCCGGTCTTCTTTCTCGAAATAAACAATGCAATTGCGTTGAAGTTCCCATTGCTGGAATGCAATGATTTTTTTGTTAATTTCTTAATTTCATTATTATTATCATGATACAATTTTTTTTTTCGCATTAACATCCAGAATCTCTGGTGAGGATGCATAAATTGTACAAGTAAGATTTTCATAATCCGAATGAATAAAGAAAAAAATATTCTATCTGTTACGAAGTATTTAATAGGCCAAGGATATCATACTTTTATTAGGATCTTAAAGAATACGCACCGTTTTTTACTTTTCATTTTTTTTGCATTGATTCTTCAATTAGCCCACGAGTCTCTCCTTTATTCCTTATTTTTCGATGCTTCGCTACTTTCCTTTTTTTCTGATATCGCATTTTAATTACGATCCCGAAGAGCAACTAGCCAATCTTATTTGTTTTTTTTTTTCGTTATTTCTCTACTTCCCCCTTTTTGTGATACGACATTTTAATTACGATCCCAAAGGGTAATCCCTATTCTCAATTTCCCTTCTTTTCATTGACTCGCAATTAGCTCAAAAATCGGTTAGCTCAGCGTTTTTTTTTTCGTTTCTCTTCAACTTTTGCTCTTCTAAAACCACACCACATTTATGGCCTCAAATAAGTGCGCAGCGTATTCTATTTTCCCAAATTTTCCTTATTATACTATTTCCCAAAAATTGTCTTTTTTCTTTTATTTTTCTTTTTTTTCGGTATATCTCTACAAGATCCATCGGTACAAATGTCCATCGATGCAGAGGGCATTGAAATCGTTTATTCCGGTGATCGTAATTTTGTGTCGGTTTCACGATCGATCGTGGGTGAGAAATCGAAGGTTGTACGCGAAGCGCCGGGACTCAATTGCGCACATATCGTAATGTTGGGAGGCGCAGGCCCGACATGAACGACGCCACTTTCTAACCCAATTCATTGCGGGTTATGCGAGCTACCTCGCTGGTCCTTGCGGACACGCGACTATATTAGCCAATTCGCGATGAGTAGTGGGTCTAGGTCCACTCTTCCCCCCCCCCCCCCCCCGCTTTCCCTCTCCCGTCTCTCCCTCTCTTTCGCTCTCTCGGAGCCCGTGAATATCAATTCAGTTGAAACGTCGTGCAACCTACCGAGCGATTAGTACGCGACGTCGTTCCTTCGATCGAGACGCCTTTATTCACAATTCTCGAATTACGCAGGCGAACGCACGCGCGAGGGAATAAATTGACGCACCCTCGTGCGCGTTTAGCCTCGTTCCATTGTTCTATCAAATATCACTAATGTTGCAAAGTTGCTACGTAAGCCTGGGACTTTCCTTTGTTAATTGACTGGGGTAGGAGGAGCGAAGATGGAGGGAGGGGGGAATGAAGTTCTCTCAACTGAAATTTGAATCTTCATTTTGGAAATTTCAGCCTTGGCACTTTTGAATTACGAGAACCATGCAAACATTGTTTATGATTTTTATTGAATGATATGAAAAATATGACTCTGGTTGAATAATGAAAGTAATGGGTTTGAAAGAATTTTCCTCGTATTGTAAATAATTAAATAATTAATTGATAAATAAGTAAATAAATACAGAAATATATATTTATTTATTTATTTATCGCTGTAAATAATACAATAATGATAAGTAAATAATCAATTGCCGTAAATAAATAAACATGTACACATGTTTATTTGCTTATTTGTCATTGTGATACACTGAAAACTACTTTAACCTCTTTATTTTTATTACTATCCAAAATCTTCATTTGTTGTATTTCTATTACTACTGAAAGCGTGTATTGAAACAATTTCGTTCGTAGATTTTGATTTGATGTGTCAAAACGTTTGATCGATTGATGAGCCAAAAAGGCTGACCGTTTCGAATCGACTGGTAATTCGTGATTTTGAAATTTTTCTGAAACGCTTTTCGTTCGAAAGCAACGCAGGTGATATTTTCATTCAGAGTGAAGCTGTTGTTTAAACAAAGTTTCGTAGCTGACCTGAAATAAGAAATGCCAAAATAGTACTTTCAGCGTAAAGTATATTTATTTGCATCACGCTAATAATATTCTTTTTACTTGTTTTTCGAGTTTACTTTTGTTTCGATTTTCAACCGCTTGGATAATTTCATACATTCGTAATTAATAAACAGACAAACATAGAATAATCATGAGATCCCGCGTCCGTAAATATTTATAAAATGCTGTTTACCCAAATTCGAAGTGGATCGGAAGATAAAATGATACGATATTTATCTCTCGATAAAAAAACTCAGGGGAAAAAAGGATAATCGATAAAACCTAAGGATTTTTTCGAAAATGTTATCTCGATTAATATCGGCAATTACAACAAAATTTTGACAAATTTTTAATCAAGCATAACGACTCTGAAACGACATCGTTCGAATCTCTTAATTGACTTCTGTTTTTGGTAATTATACAGGAGTGGGGCTCCATCTCACTTTTGGCTCTACATTTTTATTTTTGCTATAAATTACTTTAATTAGTCGCGACTAGTGATATTTAGCCGGCAGAGTTTGACATTTTGAATTATTGAATACAAATGAACCCAAACAACCTTAATTATTTCCATAAGTTATGAGGTTGTTTGGGTTGTTCGGGTTTGTTTAGGCATATAGTGGAAGGCTCATTTCATAAATCCTCATCCTACTCACCGTCAGTTTAGGCGTCGAAGTATACGAAAGTATACTATTTTATTGCATTTTTGCTAAACTTCAAAACCTCATAACTTATGGAAATAATTAAAAATGTCAGCCTTCGTCGGAAAAATATTACTAGTGCGGTGACTAATTAAAAAGTTGCTTTAAATAAAAGCAACAAAAAAAATGGCAACAAAAAAAATCTCCCCAAAAATTTAGTTGGACTTCTACACAATTACCCCGGTTTTATTTGTGGACCCCATACGTACATGGTACCTAATAAATCCCCATATAGGATATTACAGCAACACCTAACCTAACATCTACTCTCTGACCAATCTCCGCGCGTGATTATTCAAAGGCAATTTCAACACAGAGCCCTTAATTCGACATGATCCTAAAATCCATTTGTGAAATGCACACGCGAGTGCAAACCCCGCGCAAAAATTACTGCCACGCTTCGTGTCGGACTAGTAGACTCATATCTACTGAATATTAGAGAGCAGCTGCTGATTCGTCGTCATCGTTGTCCCATCTACAACGCGGAAGTGCTCTCGTACCTATAATTATTTCTCAGTAAATCGCTCGTGTTCCTGCTTGTGCATCTGCGCGCGTTACATTTTCTGCATATCGTACTTGTGCACGGACAAACATTCGCGCGAGAATCTCAGTAAAAATGAACGCGTGTCGTTTCGAGCTTTAAGGGGGGGGGGCCTGCTTTAGAGGCTTCAAAAAATCGATTTTTTCGAGGATTTTTTCGGAAAGGAAAGAAATATTCGATTGAAACGAAACTTTCAGATTTTATTGTTATATATTTCAACAGTCTTATCAAATTTTCCCATTAAAATATGTCATATTATGCCTGGTACAAGCATTTCGCCGAGGCGCCTCGAGTGTGCATGTGTCGTGTGGCGGGAAAGATGCAGGTCGCAATTTCCATCTGAAACAAAAAAACCCAAAAAAAAATTATTTTCAATAGTATAGCTTCTAGTTAAACCAAGAAAATTCAACAAAAAGTGACAAATTAAACAATGTTTCGCAAATTAAAAAAAGTTCATTTTTTTTGGAAAAAAAATCACTTTAGATTGTTTAAAAAGTGGATTAATCATAACTTTCTTAAGGTTTTTAGGTTCAACTAGAAGAGAATTTAATCCCGAATACAATGAATTTTGTCTCGTTTCGATAGGACGTTTAATTTTTTCCCTATCTTTCCCGCCAATTAGGAAAAATCGTAAAAATGAAAAACCGAGAAATCGCGCGTCAAAATTTTCGTATATAAAAAATCGTAATTTTCTTGAACTTACCGCAATAATGTGCTAATCAGCGATTCCTGGTCCATAGAGCTGCCCTTCAGACTCTTCAAAAAGCTGGTTTTCGCCCTGATCTTCGAGTCTGCGGGCTGTTCTGGCCTCTTTACTTTCAATTGAATCGCGCTTGTTTTGTCGGGTGATGCACTGCTTGTCGGCTCCCTTGGCGAAATTGCTGCATTGCTGCATTGCTGTCCAATTTAAAAATCTAGTAACTGCATGGTTTTCAATACTGCACTGCAGCCTTCATTGAACATTCCTCCAGCGATGTAAGCAGCAATCTCGACGATTTTAATGCCTGAGTTAAGGTATTTAAGTACGATGTGCCACACAGTGGAATTGAACGACTCGTTCGCATTTTTTGTGTGTCCACCCAAACACGTCGTTAGCAGATCGTCCTTAGATAATTCCTCGTACACAGGACGAATGTGCTTCTCGACATGTTCGTCAATTAGATGTGGTGGATGTTTAAAAGCAGCCTGGGTGTTTGTCGCTTCAGCTTTGCGCCACTCACACCAGCTTTCGACGCCTTCCGGGCATTTATCGTGGCGAGGTAATTTATCTGTAGAGCAATAATGATCAAGTGTCGCCATTATTGCGTTTCTCATATCTTCTACAGAATTCAAGTTTCTTCGAATCGCCAGACCGTAATAAATTGTTAATTTTTAATTGAATACGATTGTTTAATTTAATACAATTGTTAATTGTTAATTTCATTGTTAAGGGACTGTTAGTCCCTTTGGATACGTAAAATAGTTACAATGGGTACAATACATAGGAATAGATCGAGGGGCGGAGCGCGGGCACTGCGAGCGATCTGGCCGCTCGTATACCTGCTCGACGCGTGCTCACTATTTCTTCTGTAACTCCGAAAATAATTCGAATTTGCTTTTGAAATTTTAGGGACACATTCTTGGATAGTTTGGGAAGACATTTATGCAAAAAAAAATCAATTTTTTGAAGCCTCTAAAGCAGGCTCCCTCCTAAGGCTTGCCTAAGGCATTAGGCAAGGACGTAGGCATCCTACGTCCAGCAGTGCCTAAAACGCGCTAAAAGGAAAACTGTTTTCAGAAGAGATAGAAATAGAAACGAATAAAAATAATTTTTACACATTGTTTATTAGGGTTTTAACTTTGTAAAAAATTTCATTTTTTTTGCAAAAATTACAAAATAATAAATACAACAAAAATTATAAAAGTTGCGCCAAGGTCTGCAGCATTTCTTTTACAAATGTTGATAGATCTGCAAAACGGAAAAAAATTCTTGTGAAATAAGATCGTAGTTATAGGCTGTCGAGCCGGATTTTTGAAATTCGAAAAATTTAGCGGCAGTTTAAAAAAGTGTGCACTTTGTGTCATAAATGTGACTCTTTAATTATAAAATTTTTTAATCACAATATCAAAAATCCGACTTTACAGGCTATAGAGAAAACAATTCCGAATATTTAAAAAAAAGTATTAAAAACTGTATCGGGTATCATACAGATTGTGTCAGAAAAAGTAGTTTTGAGACAAACGCATTTAAAATTTCAAGTGCGCGTGAGGCCCTTTCGTTAGGCAGTCACGTTTTCTATAATAACTTTCGATCTGTAGGAAATTTTTACGATCAACTTGCAAAAAAATACGGCTTAAACTGTAAAGAATAATAATCTGTAAAAAAAATCGATTTTTTGAAAATTCTTGACGTCTTTAAGGCCTTGACGATGGAACTCGAAGCGCTCTCTCTCGGATTAACCTTCGTCGAGGATTCCTCGAGCATCGATCGTCGACACTCAAAGAATCGTTTCTTCGTACGAGTTGTCTCCAATTTTGCAATCCTCGATGTCGACGCAATCAGTGCAATTTTGAATTCTCGGAAGATTATGTTGTCCCGACATTGAGCGAAAATTGGGGTATCGGACCGAAGGGGGTAGGTGGCGCGGGGTCGGGGGGGGGGGGTGCTCTAATCAATCATCCATCTGATCGACACATGATCGGATTCTAGTACGTTCCAGTATTTATTTGCCTTTTATTTTTATTGTTATTTTTTATGTATTCGGTTATCTATTGATATTAATATCGATTATCACGTTATCACGATCACTTACCGTTTTAATATGACGTTGAAGTTTGAATCGTTGCATTCCAACGTAAATTCGTTTCGCTTAATCAATTTATTTGTTCGGTCGGGAGTTTTGACGCATTGTTAATAAAAATCTAGGAACGAAATTGTTTGAATACACGTTTTTAGTAATTATAGAAATACAACAAATGCAGATTTTGAGTGGTTATGAAAATAAAGAGGTTAAAATAGTTTTCGGTGTATTACAACGACAAATGAGTAAACAAATAAATATGCCTATATATTTATTTATTTGCGATGATTGGTTATTTAATCGCTATTATATTATTATTTACAGAGATAAATAAAAAATATATATGAATACATATTTCTGTATTTATTTACTTATTTATCAATTAATTATTTAATTATTTTCAATACGACGAAAATTCTTTTAAATCCGTTACTTTCATCATATAACCAAAATCTCATTTTTCATATCACGTAATACAAAATCATAAAAAATGTTTGCATGATGCTCGTAATTCAAATGTGCCAAGGGATATTTCGGAAATGGAAGAAAAATAAAAGATCAATTTCATTGCATCTGTCGAAACTCCAAAGTCACTTCAACTTTTCTAACCGATTATTGATAAGAAACGTAGCACGCTCGGCCTCACACGGTAAAATGTTGTGACTTTTGGCGATCGCGATGAGCGACGTGGACATAAACGCTTTTTTCAATTAAACGTCGAGCCCATGTGTACACCTGTAACGTCGCACTTTCCGGGCTTCTAAGTAGGAGCCACACATTGATCGAGATGTAACACAGCGAAGAGAACAAAATGGCAAAAGGAAAGGATCGACCGGAAGATATGTCGGTCACTATACCGAGAGTCGGATTAAAAACGAGGTACGAGGTACGAGAATCTCGAACTTCCCGTTTGGTGGCTGAGTCGGTACACGGAAGTCGACTATTTTCTGAACGAAAATCTTTGTCGTGCATCAATCAAAATAATTTAATATTAATTGAGGTACGACTTAATAGATATTAAAAAATGGGCAAACTGTTTAAAAATTTTTGACGTATTAAAAAATTATAGAATGTGTTAAAAAATAGAAGAATTATAAAAAATTATAGAATAGAAATTATAGGAGAAAATTATATTAATGTTACAATATATTATGTTATATATTATATTATAATGTATTATAGGAATTCTAGGATTATAGTAATCGATAAAATAGCAATACATTAATTGTTTAACAATGTATTACTATTCTACATTATAATACATTAAATATTAATGAGTTATTATTAATAACAAAATTATTTGCATTAATAACAATACATCAATATTTAATACATTTAGAATATTTAAGAAAATAAATTCGTCAGTTATGAACCTACGAATTCAACACGATTCCTTATGGGAAAAAAAATCAAAGTTCTTACAGCATCATTTCTGAATTCCTCAACATTCAGTCCTCCCTACTTTTTGTTGTAATTTATCGAGACACACGAGCCTGAATGACTGAAGGCCAATGGATCAGAAAAGAGGAATCAGGGAAGGTGAGAAAGAAGGATGTAAGAAGGGATGAGAAGGATGGGGAAAGGTATGAAGAGGAAAAGTGTACAATTAGGAGGTATCGAATTTGTACTTGGATCTGAGAGGGTCTTGCTAAATAAAACTAAGGTTAATCAGACTGCGCGCATGTACGTTTCAGTATCTCGGGCTTGTAATGGAGACGTACAATCTCCGCGTACAATAAAATCTCGCGTCCGTAAGACGAGATCATGCATTTGCTGGCATTGCGACACTTTGGATTTGTTCATGTTCTACGCCACAAGAACGAACGTACAAACAAGTATAATCATCTTTTTCTCCCTCCCTCCCTCCCTCCTTCCCTCGGTTCTTTTTTTTATTTGCTATCTCTACGTCCTCCGATTTCCACCTCTCTCCGTCTTTGTGCTTGGTCGACCTTGTGCCAAATGACTTTTTATCCTGAGCGCCATGGATACGATCGTCATTTCTCGCTTTATTGGCTATATTCTTCGTCCCGTCCTCCTTCTCCTCCTTTCCCTCGTTTTTCTTTTTTTCGTACATTTTACTTCTCTTGTTCCTTCCTCACTTCACTGTCATTCCTCTTCTTCTTTGTCTACTGTTTTTCCTTCATCGCCGTATCAGCTCGCTCGTTCTTCTCATCGCCCTCTCCCCACCCTGGAGCTTGAACTTCAAGAGGAAAACATTTTGATCGAAAGCGCAGAAACATCGAAGAGAAATTCCACTTGTCTCATATCGAAAAAAAATCTGAAGAAACGTTCGATTGATTTTCTTGATTCGAATCAATGACGAAAAAAAACACCAGCTATTTATGTTGCATCCCAACCATGTAAACTTTGTTAAAGCGACTTCGGGTAACCTTTTCATTGAAAGTGCAAAAATTCCCAAGAAACATTTCACGTCTTTTATATCGAATACGAATGTTAAGAAACGTTCGATTGATTTTCAATGAGCGTTTGGGACAATTAAAGAAAAATAAATAAATACCAATTTCTATTGCATCTCAACAACGTAATTTTTATTCATCCATTATTCCAGCTACCCCCGTAATCGAAAGTTCAGTAATTTCAAAGAGAAATTCAATGTTTCGTATCAAATGAAAATCTGAAGAAACGATTGATTGATTTTCGTGGTGGGAGGATCGAGGTTTCAGGCAATGAAAGAGAAAAAGGAATTTCTATTACACCCCAACGATGTAAACTTTGACACCGTGATTGCGGCAATTCTACGTAGCAGGATATAAATTCTTGCGCTTTGCCGTAAAGGTAGAAAAGGAAAAAAAAAACGTCTACACCGCATCTACACATTGATAGACTCGTTTCTCAGAAATAATCGCGGCACATCCGGAAATTGTGCACGGTCTCGATCGATCCTCCGGCCAACGATCGAGCGCCGCGATCTCTCTTTCTTTCCCTCCCTGTCTCTTTGAATGACCACCGTCGATTCTCGAATCCTTTCACTGCGCGTGAAAGGAAGAGCGTTTTTTTTCTCTTTTCTTCTTTTCTTTCGTTTTTTTTTACCCCTTAATACGTAGAGTTGATGAACACGGATTTTCGTGTATGCGCACACTCGTGCGCACTGACCAGTCGAAAAATCATGTACCGACTCGCGTACAAAGTTAATTCCGAGATTAGTTTCCGGGCTGGTAGAAATTACACGAAATCACGTTAAGAATTCGGACAGAGCGCCCTGAAATCCCATGATGTTCATTTCACTTTAAAATGACGTTTTTAGTTTTTGTTCAAGACTCGCAGATCCGGAGATTATCTGTCCGCCATGGGAACATTTTTTTTTGCACCCTCGACTTCGGCGCCTTCTACGATTTTTTTATAAAATGCTGGACTAAATAAAAAAAATTGTCCTACTCTATACGGTTCACCCGATGTTCTGGACAAAAATTTATTGTTATATAGAAGCCGAGAAAAACATTTTTGAACATTTTTCGCGTTTTTCGTTCTCTAGACTGGACACCTACTGTAATTCACATTTTCGCTTCTTACCAAATACAGTAAAAATTTTGAAAATACATTTCACACTTTTACATCAGCTGTGAAACCTATAAAAAAGCGTATGCTTCGTTCCTCTCCAGCCAAAAGTCCAAAATGGGCAAATCGTAGATTTACAAGTCAGGATCGTCACGTAGGACACATTTACCCTTAAAAATAATCAATGTCATGATAATCATAGCTCATTAATTATTTAATAATAATTCGTAGCTAATTCAAAATATTTTTATTAAAAATAGTTTATAGCTAACTTCGAAATATCTAATTTAATAAAACTCTGTTCCAACTGCCCCACAACAAAAATGTCACGTTTTTTTAAATTTAATTAACACGCTCGTATCATTTGTTCGTTATTGATAATTATTTAAAAAAATTCAATTGACTTTTTCAATGACCGGTGATTAATTCATCGTTAAAATAAATTTATCACCTTTCATAAATTTACTATCAAACGCGACAGCACACTCGATTTGTTTGAAACTTTGACTATTCAATCGGTCGATCCTAAATCTTGATGATACAATATTTTCAGAATTTTCAGCGTTTTTATTTCGTTCGATTTGCAACAACAAAAAATGTATCTCCGTTTCAAAATTTATTTATAAAAATTGAGGATTTTGTTGAAATATCGAGTTTGAACTTGTATCGTTGAAGAAATATGTATATATTTCAGAATTCGTTGAAGAAATGTATTAATCCTCTCAAAGAAGGGGTGATCGAGGAAAGGACTCAGGACCTCGCGTTGCAAGCTCTTCCACGTCCATTCGTGTTTTCATTAGCGCACTTTACCAGCCCGGAACGTTGGTAACATAAACCGCGACGAAGATCGACGTACACTCATTGCTAGTCGTCACGCGAGTTTAGCGCTAGACTACCGCCGGTTTACTTATTTATTTACGATCCTTTTTCTCCTTTAATTAGAGCAAAATCTTAACCGCGTGAGCTCGCGTATAAAAATCCACTGTAATCGTCGTCATAAATATACTTGCGAGGGCAATGAATTCGAGCTACCGCATTTTTTTTTGCGAGCTCAACGTTCGAGCACGCGAAAAGTTGGGCTTCGAGAAATCATTAAATATATTTCGTAATTGTTTATGCAGCAGATAGCGTCATCCATTCACAGAACGTCAAGCGGAACAAATAATTGCCGCGGTGAGAAAACTATAAATTTGGCATTTCCGGCATAAGTATGACGGTAAAAGAAATCGTTTTACTTTTTTTTAAAAACGTGAACAAACAGACCAGACCAGATCAATAAAATTCTCTGTTCAAGAATTAAATTGATATGGAAAAAACATCATTATTCGCAAAACGGCAAATTTTCTATCCCAAAGTCAAAACTCAATATTCGAAAAAAAAAAAACATTTTGAAAATGGAAGAGACTTCGGTGCAATTAAAAGAAATTTGACGAGGTATAAAAAAAAGAAAACATAATAATTTCCCTGCTACTCCAGTGATACGAAAATTGCGTTTCGAACAAACGCAAATTTCGACAGAGTCGCACGAATCAGCCAAATAATCGGGCGTCTGGTAATGAGCTTTTAAATTCCATCTTGAATGTATCAAAGCGGCCAATAGCGAGTTTCTTCGCTCGTTACGGCGCGCTCGAGTCCGATCAGGTTCGTATCTGGTGTTCGTAATTTCGCGCGATATATGCGACGTCGTGGCTGCTTATTCTAAGGTAGCCTCGAGTAAATCTCCTCCGTGTGTATGTATATTTGTCCGCTAGGGTTTTTTCCTTCACGAACGCGTTACCGCGCTGAAAGAAACAGAGAATGAGAGGGTAAAGCTGGAAGGGCGAGGGAGGGAGAGGGCATTTTAAAAACTGCAGAAATATTCACGTATGGGTTCTGTAGTTTGCAAACAGATGTGCACGTACCTTTACATAGCGAATGTAGTACAATTATAGATGTATACATAGATATATGGGGAACGTTGCGAGACCCCGAGTCACGTATACCTGTTTACCTGTACGTAAGCTCGTTTCGTAATTTAATGCAATTTTATTAAGAGGATATGTGAGAAGGAGAGAGAGAGAGAGGGAGTAAGGAGAGCCGAGAGACCTTAAAGAGCACTTCTTTAATGTTACCAATATTTTCTTCGGTTTCAGCAACTCTCCTTTCCATCCACACAATCCAGCCATGGATCTGCGGGTTTTACCTTCAGCCTCTCCGGTAATCAGGACATCGAGGGTCCGCAGGGTGGTTTCGAATGCATACAGCAAACCGGTCCCAAGTGAGTACCATTTCTTCCCTCCTTTTTTCTCCTCCTCCTCCTCCTCTCACTCCCCCCTCATCTTCCCCCTACCTCGGCTTTTCTCTTATTCCTGTTCGTAAATTACACATCCGTGTATCAACGGGATTTTTGTGTCCCGATCAAAAGAAAAGTAATTTGACGTTTCTGCCTGGTCGCGTACAGGAGCTTGGAAAGCCTGGGAACTTTGCCGTGGAAAATGCGGATACAGGCGAACGACGATGTCTACGAGACAACGAGACACAGAATGGCGGTCGCCGAAGAGAATAATAAAAATAAATGGTTAGTCTCAGCGTTTGTTGCGATACGATTAATGCGTTCGAGGTGTACGACATTATTTTTATATGATGTTATCGCGGGTGGTCCAAATGATAAAGAATACGTATAGAGTCGATCGGAAAGATACGAGGACTACTGTTGATCTCTTTCGAGAATATTCTTTCCAAGAATATTCCGAAGGAAAAGCAATTTCTTCTTAATCTTTTTATATTTTATATGAAATTGGCTTTTCCATTGAAATCGAGTTTTCGTGAAAAATCTTGGCTAAAAACAATAACCTTTGACGATAGTTTTTTTTCTTGTGTCTTCATTTTGACCCCTCTCTCATTCGGACTCATCAGTAAAAAAAAAAAAGATGGCGTTTTCAAACCCCTTTTAAACTTTAATTTTATAACCTGAAATGAAGAGCTGAAATTTGCCTGTATAAAAATATCCTGATTATTCCTCAGATACTCAGATTTGTTTAAGTCGTTTTTTGAACATTTCCGGCTTTCGACGACTGGGTAGAAAAGGCGTAAAACATGGAGGCTAAAAAGTTGTTGCTGTCATCAGCTGTGAAGTTACGGAGTTGGACTGTTTGGAAAATAAAATAAAATGATCAAACTTTTACTTCGTTCAAATAATGGAAGCCGGAAGTTGCGCGTTGATTCTTCGTTCTTTGATAACGAGCGCAAACGTTTGTCCGGTTTACCTAATTTTGTTAGCATCGTTATTATTGAGTACGTTCAGGTCGTTCTGCCTATCGTTGCATGTCTTCATTATCGACAATGCTTTACAGTACGAGGGTGATCAAAGCGAACGGACCGGACATAGGTCGCAAGGTAAAAGTAAAAGCGGTAGCAAGAACGGTACAGCCGATCACGAACATGAGACACAGAGAGTCGACGAGCATTCCAACATCCTCGAGTCAATCGTCGAGGCCGCCACCCTCGGTCCAAACGCCGGTATCCTCGACGACCCTCACGTCGTCGTCTTCCTCGTCCACGTACAAGCCGATCAAGAGCAACAATCCGCCCTCGGCACGTCAGCATGAGAAAAAATGCTCTGACATAATGCGCAGGCCGCTCAGGTAAAAATCAATTTTCCGCTTTCTGTTTCATCGAAATTTCAATCTCAACTCCTCGTTTTTTTTTTGTTTTCTTCGTTGTAAAATCGAATGAATCGCTTCTAAGTCATTTTTCGTTCTCTCGCTTCCATTAGGGAAAGGTTGATCCACCTTCTCGCCCTGAGGCCGTACAAGAGGCCGGAACTTTACGACAGGATCAATAAGGGTAATTTTTCAAGATTATTTAAACGAGTCCTCGATTTTCCCCTTTTCGAAACGTGATTGGGAATCTCACTGGTATTATAAAATTACGGTAATACGTTACTCGATGGATATTAAAAAATGCCAAGGATTCGTGAAAATTTGAAAAAAATGTTTATTCGGCCAAGTCTCAAATAGACCGCACCGTCACGTTTGCCAGTCGAGTTTATGATATAGTGAAAGATTTATTTCAACGATGAATAAATCAGTGTTCGTTGGAAAAGAAGTGAATTTTTGGATATTCATTGATAAGGTAATCCGAACGGTGGAATTTTATTTTCGAAATTGATAAATGTTTTTGTTGGGCAGTTCGAACAGTCGCTGACAAAATCTGATGATTTTAGGAACTGAGGAAAAAGAATTTGAGGACTGAGGAAAAATCGTTGAATTTGACTTGAACCATTGTTGAAAATGGATACTCAACATTTCTGAGCGTTAATTAATTAGAAAGATACCTTGTAAGGCTGAACATTCGCGATACGATCAAGACCACGAAAAATTAGCACCAACGTTTTGCCCGTCGATAAATGCAGTAATATGTAAACTCGTTAAATCACGAAAATGTTGTTTGTTAAAGTGACGTTTTTTTCTACATCCGGTAACAAACTGCGGAGTTTACGATGTAGCGATATTGAATTTGATACTAGCTTCCTCCACACTTACTTGTTCCAGTTACTGTTACAATGACGTTTCTTTTTACGTTTTACATAACGCCCTGGTTTTCGTTTCTACAGAGGGTATCAAGGAACGCGATCGTAGCACGACGACGACGTTGCTGAAGCAAGTGGCCTGCATGAAGGACAACACGTATCATCTGCACAGACACGTGTGGAACGACGTTCAAGAAGACTGGCCATTCTATACGGAGCAGGAGAAGGCGATGCTGAAGAGGCGGAAGCCCCAGAATCTAACCCCACCGGGTTCAAGTGACGGCGGATCTAGTGGTAATTTCGAAAATATTTTTCCTCCGATTTCGTATCGCTATTCTCGGTTTCATCGAGTTTATTGCTTTGTACATATGAGTGAAAGACGACTGAGGTCTCAAATGGCGGATTTACATAACAAATGTCCGGAAGTACCTTTTCTTTTCAAGTTTCTTTTCAAGTACATGATCAACTGCATCAAATACACGATCATGATCAGAATCTGCTCGTGCAGAGTTCCCAATGTTTCGAGAATTCCTATAGAACACGAAATATGTTTCATTGCTCTTCGAAGCTTCACCGTGCTTTGTATATACAAGATTTGCGTACAAAGTGTGCGAAGCTACGAAACATCACATAGATCTGCTTTCCCATAAACGGCTAATTCAAGCTACGACGTTAAGCCAAACTTGATTAACACGAAGATAATTAAATAAAGGATTTCACTTTGCACAGAGATAAAGTTTTAATTAACTTTTCAATTCCCAGTGTCACCTGTAGGTGACATATGTTTAGTCGTGATTTTATATCATAGTTAAATATATTTTTTTCTAATAATTAGTAATGGCATTGAATACTACTTTTTATTTTTTTGTATGTGGCAACACACATCACTAATCAGTTGTCAATGTCACTAGGTTATTTCGCGGCAATTGGAAAGAAACTTAGTTTGTGCTACCTACTGTGATAAAAAGTGAGACCATAAATATCGTTTTTTTTATTATTGTATGCTTTAGGTATACGTGCAACCTATACTTGACACATATTTGATTGAAAAAATAACGGATAATTTTATGATATTAAAATTCACCCCACTCCCCCGTAAATCAGGAGGGGGGAGATTTTTAGACTTTTTTTTTCTTATTTTTCCTTTCCTTTCCACTCCCCCGTAAATCAGGAGGGGGGAGATTTTTAGACTTTTTTTTTCTTATTTTTCCTTTTCAATTAACACATATTTACTTGATCATTAAACTAAAATGATAAAACTTCATTACTTTGGACATGGGAATTGAAGAGAACAAGGAGTATGTGGCAGAGTCCCTTTTACCAAATTGGCTGTAAAACTAGAATTCTTAAGAAAAAGCATTGCTTTAATTATTTTTTATACTTTACATTACTGGAAACAAGTTACAATGAATTGTCAACGAAATTCAACTACAACATGGTGGGTATGACATACCCACCACACTCTCGCCGGATTAATACAAAAGAATTTTTGTTACATTCTAGGGTGTTTTCACTTGCCTATGATATTCTCTGATAGCTTGGGCAGGTTCTTTACGAAAGAACGATTCACGTTTCAAATTAGGTTGGAATGCAACGATGTTACATTTTTCAATTTCAATAATAATTATCTCGTAATAATACACAAAAACGTTTAAGCGTTATGCATAATCCGAGTAAGCAATAAAAAAATCGAGTAAATAAAAATAATTGTTTTCTGTTACATTTCAATAACGATTGAGCGTAATTGATCGAACACCAATCAATAAACATTTATTGACGTTCCGAGGAAGTCCATCATTTTTATTCTTTTCACATTTAATAAAACTCATGATTTTTTATTACTAATACATCGAATATTGATCGATCGCAGGAAGCGGTCAATCGCCGAACTCGACGCATCCGGGTTCACCCCCTGCCATATCGGCCCCACCCCCGGGTCTTATGAGCCACAAAAGACCGGGATATTATCAGAGTGCTGACGGTCTCCAAACGAAGAGACCAAGGATATCGCACTTCCGTAAATCCGACGCGGGTCCGAAAACGATGAGCGGTAGTGGCAGCGGCGGTGGCGGCGGCAGCGGCAACAACGCTAACAATGGTGGCAGCAGCAACAACAGTAGTAGCAGCAGCAGAGATAACGCGAGGACGACTGGTGGTAGTGTTAACAGCTTAGGTGCCGGTGGCTTGAGTGCTAGTGTCGTAAGTGGTAGTGGTCTCGTAAACGGGAGTGCCGGAAGTGATATAAACGGCTGGGATCACAGACAACAGCAGCAGCATAATAATCAGAATTCGCAGCAACAGCATCATCATCATCACCATTATCATCAGCAGCAGCAACAGCAGCAACAGCAGCAACAGCAGCAGCAGCAACAGCAACAACAGCAACAGCAACATCGTGCCGATTACCGGACTGAAAGAACAACGAACAGTGAGGTGCTAAGAAACTACGGTAGCACCAAATCGTGCCTGACCCCGACGAGTGACAGTGAGGACAACAATCATCCCGGTAACGCTTCGGGCTCATCCTTGAACAACCTCGGCGGAAATCATCATTCGCATAATAATCAATCGTATCATAATAATACATCGAGTAATAATAACAATAATAATAATCATCATCATCAACACCACAGTAGCGTTAACAACGGTAGCAAAACGTCCCTTGGCGGCGGCGGCGGAGGTGGCAATGGCGAGAACAATTATACCAGTCGCATCGAATTCGTAAGATCGGTAACCGGCTCGTCGTCGAGCGGTGCCAATATGCCGAACGGTACGGAACGCAGGGATCGCGATGATCGCACTGGCTCATCACGTACGAACGAGCGGGAACGCGAGAGAGAACGCGGCAGAGAAAGAGACACGACCGATAACATCAGCAACAATCCTGCCACGAACTGCTCATCGTACAACGACCTGACGAATCTCGGTGCTTCCAGATATACCGGGAACAGTGCCACCAACACCGTTACCACAACCACCACCAACAATCCGACCTCAAATGACTACAGTCCCACTTCACCCACCATTTCCAGCACCTCTAAGAATCCGGATTATCCCGACTACCTCACGTAAGTTTATCAACCGTTATTACTCTCCATTTACTTGTTTCGCTCCTTCTTTTCCTACGTTTCCTTCGGACCGCGTTTGCCCAACGATTAACCCCTACAAATTTTGTCATCTGAACAATCGCTTCGAAAACGAATTATTTAAAATATTAAAGTATACAAATTAATTTCTACGTTATTGTAAGCTGTGATCAGCTTCGTAATTATGTTGTCAGAGAAACCTTTTTTGGATTTTTACTCATGAGTTTTCATGAGAATATTTCGCACGCTGGGAGTGAACGTAAAATTCGAAAACGCAGGGATCTATATTCGACTGTTTCACAGCCATGTGTATTACTACCATGTGTTAGAAAATTGTTGAATTGATAATTAATCCGGATATCAGAGAAGCGCTCGAAGATTGTCGTGGAAAAAACTTCGACAAAAAAATGACGTTCCCATTAACGATATCTTGATTAAAACGTTTTCTTCTTCTTTTCCCTTCAAATCTTCAGTCTACAGACGTTTGGCGCGAGTTCTAATTCTATTTGCATCACAAACGAAGAAGCATCGTCCCCGCTTGTTCCAGAGTGTTATTCACGTTTTTTGTTTGTTTGTCGGCGGAATGTTCAACAGTTACTACACGACCATTAGCAGCACGGAACAAAGGAGACGTTACAAGGACGAATTTAACGCGGACTACGAGGAATACCGAAGATTGCACGCTGAAGTGGCCAAAGTCTCGAAACGTTTTACCCAAATGGAGGAGCGACGACGGAGAGAGATCAAAGGTGGAAATCGGGAAAAGATCGAGGTACGAATCGAAAAAAAAACTAGAACTTATCGTTCAGCTCTCCCGATCTTCCAATCATAAAGGACATACAATTATTAAAACTTCTTTTGCCTTTCCCCCCGTCGAATCTACAGGAAATTGAGCTGCAGATATTGCACGAATACAACGAGACAAAAAGCGATCCGGTTCACACGGAGACGAAAAAACGGTTCGACTATCTCCACGAGAAGTTGAGTCACCTTAAGCGGCTGGTCCACGAATACGACACGAAGAATTCGGCAGGTAACGCTGGAACGGATAAAATAGGCGTTAGGAATGGCGTTGTCGACGTCGAGAATAGCGGTAGCTTGCGATACTGACACAAACTCAAAAGGCAGCCAATCGTCCTGTGCCTCGTGTCCTTCGCAAATGCCCTTCTCCCGATGTCCCACGCTCTTTTCCAAAATCTTCGTCTTATCGGCAAGCTCCAAGGTTAACGAAGCGAATAACGAAACAAGAGGAACCAAAAAACAAAAAAAAACACAAAATTATGAGACAAAGTTCGAACCTACCGGTTTTTACATCGTCCCTGGGATCTCTCGTTGAAAACAACAACCACGCCACGCTCCGCGTCCGGAGCGACTAAATTCCGTGACCTTATCGTAACCTCGAGTTCCGGTTGGACTTCCGGGACCACCAAGGGCCCTCGGGGGGAAAAGAAAAGGCCATCGAGATCGTTCGTCGAGATTGCGCTCCCGCGGAGTCTCCGAGTGGCGTTCAGTCGGCGCCTAATACAAATACTCGAGACGAAAAATTCGGGAAAACGTCTCGTGTGTGCAAGGTACGGAAAAAAAACACACACACACGCGCGCGCAAGCGCGTACAATTGCGAGGAAGAAATTATTGAAAAAATGCCGCGAAACGTCCAAGACTGTCCAGTGAAGCGAAAGAAGCCGGAATACGATGAGAGGAAAACGAAGCGATAAAGAGAAACGAAATATGAACCACTAAGAAAACGTAGTAAGCTTTATATAAACTCCATTACACAGTACGCACGTCCAAGTGTGTCGTCCAGTTGAAACGGAAATACGAGAGGGAAAACGAATGAAGGAAAGAAAAAAAGTATACAGTTGATGCGTGTACGATGAGGGTCCAAGTTTTAGGCGATTTACCATGAGCGTCGGCAAGGCACTTTTACTTGTTAATTATATAAACATACACACAGAGAGATTAAAGTCAGGAGCAAGAGCAACAGGAGCTTTTAGTGAAACAATATTAATTCGAGTTGTTTCGCTGGCCAACAATCCCGCTCGTTCGTCTTTAACGAAGTTATATCGAAAAAATTGTATATTCCCACGGAGTTTTATCGTGTCGAAAATCTCGAGAATGAAATAAGAAGGAAGGACGAAAAAGATGAAAAGAGAGAGAAAGAGAGGGAGAGAGGAACACACGAGAATGACGAGCGTTGCTATATCGAAGCTTTTACGATTAGACGCGATACGTTAAGGTTGTTTTTTGACGATGAAGCATCGAAATTCAATTTGCCCATTTACATTCGAAAAGATGACAAGCATCAGCGAGTACTTTTCAAAATTGTTCCTTCCAATCGATTCGATCGAAAATTGTTACTTCAAGTTTTACAAAATGACGGGAGCCAAGTCGAGTTATCCATATTCATTTGTTTCCCCTGTATATATAGCTTCGTCGTTATCTTGCAGTCGCAGACGATTTCCAATTTTTCGAGACGCAAAAAGAAGACTGTTTCCTTTCCTTACGAAACAGGACCATAAGAAAAAAATGATCTTCTTCTTATTCTCCTGTTGTTTGGCTCGACCTTTTTGGTGGTCGGCCGAGTCCATGAACCCGCGATCGATCCGGTTGAAAAACGAAACAATAATAAAAATGCGCGCTCGTCATTGGGAAGAAGAGAAAACAGAAGTGAGAACGAGAAATGGGAGATTACGAATAAACGAAAGTCGAAACGTCCAGAGCTTGATGATTAAACGAGAAAAGATGAGAAGTGAAAAACTTCGATAATGCCTGCCAATGCCTAAATAGAGATACGTGTCTACAAAAGAAAAGGGTCCGCGACTATTATCCGAAGTTTATTCGTTGACAGTGTTGAGACACATGGCGCGTGCGATCTGTCCAAGAATTGGAAAGTGTACATTTTTTTTAACCTTAGTGTTCGACCAGTTATTGAACGATTATACAAAAAGAAACGAAAAAAGGAAAGATGAGGAGGCTGCAGCCATCCTAGTCGCCAAAGCGACGAAGAATTGATTTAGTAAAAAACGTGAATAAGAAAAAGCAAAAAAAAATACAAGAAAAGAAAATGACGATCGACGTTAGTAAAAAAATATCAAGACAGGTGTATTAATTATAATTGATCGTGGTCGGAAGGTACGTTAACGTCCGGCCATGATGGTGTACAGCCAGGCGTACCACGACGTTTCGCTTTTTAAAGATATACTTTGTTCTTGTAATTATTATTATCATTATTATTATTATTATTATTATTATTATTATTATTATATTATATTAATATTATTATTCATATTATTAATCCTATTATTCTAATTGTATTACTGTTCAGGTAGATAGTCACGAATTATAGCGAGTTCCCGTAGATAAAACGTGAGAGGAATAATTGCGCGAAACAAATCCATATATTGTCATGAATCATGCCAATAGCGAGTGAAAATATCGTCGGGGTTTTCTTTCTTTTGTTTTTGTTTTTTCTTTAATGGAACGTCGATTACGAGCGATTTCGATTCGCGGTGCCAAATTTCTCGGCGTGTGCTAATTCATTATCCTCCGTTGGGTTTTCGGCTTTTCTTTTTTTCTCACTTTGAACCTTATTTTTATTTGCCGTGCAATGAATTTCTTTCCTCCCGGGGGGTCCTTCCTCGATCGATCGTTACCACGAACTCTTCCATCGGCTTTTACTCCCGAACTGGAGGCAATAGCTGATGCATACTTGTTACAGTCTTCTCCGTTGTATATATAATCGTGAATCGCAGTTCCGTGACAAAGTTAAACAAAAAAAAAAATGAAAAATTCATTGTGGAAATGAGGAAAATTCGATGGGAGGATTAGAAGGGCGGGAGGAATTCCTTCGTTTCAGGAAATAAAGGGCATCACGAGAGTCAAACTCGACCGTACGTGATCCCCTAAGAAAACGTCCTGACGAAAGAATAAATCCGTTTTTTGCTTCTTGTTCGCTATCTTGTTTGGTGTAGAAAATTGTTGCCAGAGGATTTGTCATAAGGACGAGGATTACGATGAATCGTATAGAGTCAACGATGTTTGCGTTACGTGACGTTCGAGAGTCGAATTTGCTTTGTGACATCCGCAAAGGGATTTAGCCCAGGAGAGGAAATATTAATCTGGTTGCTCATTCTACAATTGATACAAAAAAATGTCGTTCTTTCTCGATCTGCCCAGCCCTTCTTCTTTTCTCCCGGTTCTTTGACTTCATCTTCCTTTTTCTCTCTGTCGTTCTTGCTCCCATTTTGTGTTTCAACTTTTCCTATTTGTATTTTCTCTCACTTTCTCAATTACCCTCTCGGTCTCTCTCTTCTCAATGGACATCGAGGTATGGCGTATAAAAAAGGGTTGTGCAAAAAGTGTGCCCGAGCTCGATGTTTCTGTAGATAATTACCGCGAGGTTCTCTCGCGATCGGGGATCGGAATAATTCGAAATCAAGCGTTTCAAGCATACTCGTTCGTCGATACGATGAAATATCCCAATTTTCAATATCCCTGAACAAAAAACAAAAAGAAAAAGAAGAACACGAAATACAGCCTTATGCCAATGGAATTCGTTGTCACGATGCGACAACGAAAAGAAAAACGAGCCGCTGAAACTTCCGTTTCCCTAAGATTATTACATATTATTACGATTTGAAATAAATAATTGAGTTCGATTCGAATCGTCCGATCCCTGAGTCTCTTCATACATTTACGGGCTACGACCTGCGATCGCGACCACGAGGTTTATGAACGAATGAATTGTCGATCGAAGCAACGCTATCGACCTCGTTCTAATTTTTTTTTTATCATTTCAAATGTTATCGTGTTACTGAAAATTTTACCATATTATTATTAATATTATTACGATTGTAACGATAGAACAAAAATACGGCACAACGATGCGTTTATGTTTCCTCTTTATTTTTTCTTCTCTAGTTTTAATTCTATTAAGACGGCCAGATGTTATTAGTACCACTATTATTAATATTATTAATATTATTATTATCATTATCATTCTCATTCTCATAATTATTATTAGATATTATTATATATTATTGGATTTTATCGCAACATTCGAGATCCGCGTCGAGATTGAATGATGGCTATTCATTAATCATGTTTGGGCGCATTCGTTAAAAACTTTACGGTCCCGATGATCCCTACACCCGCTCAATTATACGATTAACACTTTCTTTTTGTTTTTTTTCTTTTTAACGACGCAGTTCTCAGTGCGCGCGCGTGTGTCTCGGCAAACTTTTATGAACGAGAGAAACAATTGTATAAGCAGGATCTTCCAAAATTGAAGGTAGTGTCTCAAACGAAGATTTGGGAGTGAAATTCAGAAACAATTGATACAAGTATATATGGGTCTGAGGTCAACCACTGGACTGTTATACATTTTTTAAAAGACTGGACACGGTGCGTCCGATGAGGCACGACTTACGACGCATCATCGAAAGCAACTGATCGGTCCGCCTTTAAAATTAATAATGGTACATGAATATTCGTGTCCATGCATACTTGTATCAATCGACACGGAATTGCACCTCTAATCCACCATTTCAGGGACTACCGGAAGTTCTGGTATATCCTGCATATAAAACCACCCATGCTCGTGTAAATAGAAATATGTACACGTGTACATGGGTACGCGTGCGGATATTTATGTTATTCGTATTTTGCATGGCGTTGAACGATGGAAGCTTGGTGTAGAGTTTTAAAAAATAACGATTGAACGAATAAAAATGAAGTGCCTGGCACATCGATTTAGTAGTGGAGCAAGTGGTCACAGCGTTAACGGGAGGAAGGACGTTAGCTTTGTATTTTTCTTTTTTTTCGTTTGTTTCTGTTGAAAACGAGTCTTCGCAATCGAACGTTTTTAGGTTATGTGTAATGTTCATTGCGTTACAGACACATGAATAGTATCGAAAGAGAAAGAAAAAGAGCCTCTTTGCTCTTACCGGATGTTGAAAATAATTCTCATATTTTTTAATACAATTTATGGTGTCGTGCTAATTAACTTCCACGTAAAAAGAAAAAAATACAAGGTTAACGAACGGAAAGAACTATTTACAACGAAACCAATGATACTGCTCCTTCGTGCGCGCGTCTTCGCGAAACTTTGCAAGTCCTTGTTCTTCCGAAGAAATAAAACATGAAAAAAAAAAAAGAAAACGAGTGGAGCCAGGAGCGCCACTAAGATTTAAGATACGAATCTTTGTGCCATGCCAATCATTTCTATTCGCCGCGGAAACACAGAGTCGGATTTATTAACGATTTTTTTTCTTCTTTCGTACAATTATCGGTCGAAAGTGTTTTTAGTTACCATACGCGTTGCTTCGGTAATCATTATCGTTTTCCGTTTTTCTTGTTATGTTCTTGTCTCCTATTTGCGAAATGTGGTCGATCTGTGGTCGAAGAATCATGCGCGTGTACGTTAAATCGGTCGTTTATCGAATTCAAGTGGTGCGGAAAGCAACGTTCTCTCCGAAAGAGTTTGAAAACAAAGAAAGAAAAAAAAGTGCCAATGCCAAGATGGCTCGAAAGTAGAAATATGCGAAGCGCGAGAGGACAACAAAAAGAAGTATCGCTGAGGGTCCATAGATCGATAAACGAAAGTGTTAAAGAGCCGAGAAAAATATGAGGGAAGATGACAGTGCGCTTTCCGTGCTTAGCCTCGTGCGATTCGATCCATCTGCAATGACGCGACCACGATTGTGTTCGCGATAGATTTTTAAGGATCGCGAAGAAGAAAGAATACGATAGGATGAAGGAGAAAGAGGTTGTACGTATATGTATATACATATATATGTGTGCGTGTGTGTGTGATTGTGTGTACATAAACGAGCAAGGACACAAGAGGGTTTTACTCGCTGCGAGAAAGAAGCGCGCACACACGAGTTCGCGATCGATGAAATAATTATCGTTCGCGCACCGCTAAACAAAAAAAAAAAAGAAAAACGAAAAACCGTGCAGGGCCGCGCAATCGATGGGACGTGGATGGAGCACCGTCGAGACTCCCTTCGCATACGCGTTAGAAAAGTTCCGAGTGTACCCACGGGGGCTCCACGGTCGCGTTCACGTTCCGCGAGGACGAGAGCAAACAAAAAGAAAAAATAAAGCGGAAGAATCAAGTGCCAATCGTAGCGAAGCCAGAATTACGACTTTATTATACACAATATATAAACGTATAAAATGTATAAACGATATTAACAAAGAAAATACGGAAAGGTAGAGGAAAGGAAAACCGACAAATCGTCGCGGAGTGGGGTATAAGCGTGGATGCTGCGTATTGGACGAAATATATATATCGAACGAGGGCGCTCGCGTCGAAGCCCAAGACAGGCACTGTATATTCGTTTCGTACTTTTGTCCTTGAACGTTCTCGAATCTTCGATGTGTTTTGTCTTTCGGGCAAGAGAGTCGCGCGTCACTCGCCAAACTGTGCTATCCATCTTTATTTTAAAGTTCAAACTAAGAGACTGTCACGGACGACGTTTGATAAAGGATAAAAAAGTGGAAAGAATGAGATGAAGTTGCGGTTGCACACAAAGTCCAACTTTTCGTCCCTATGATCGCGCTGACATGCCAAATGCGCGTAGCTCATTTAACGAAGAGAAAATCGAATGAATTATATAGATGAATTTTTTAATGAAATTTTACGTGTTATAGATAAATTTGTATAAATGAAAGTCGTACGGGAAACAAAAAAAGTTATGGGAATGGCGATCCTTGGAAAACACTCGGTATTCTTTTTTCTTCCCTCCTTCACTTTCCACCCATTACAATGCCTCTCTCTCCCTTTCTCTCTCACTCTGTCTGCGTTTCGTTGCACACGATATCCTGTATACACACATTTTTTTGTGGGCTCTTCCGTCACATATCTTTCCGACCTTTACAATTTAAGAGAACGGAAATAATCGTCGTGCAACTTTCGAAACTTTTTCCGTTCACCAGAAAACTAATAAAAGTCTTACGATATAGAAGAACGATGGCAATGCCCCCCCCCCCCCACTCGATTAAAAGATACTGATCCATGAAATTTTTCGATACGCGTTTGCACGTCACGATTTCTGAATACGGGACAGTTACAGCTGATTAAATAATAAGCGGCCTTACTTATGCTATGTACATATCACACGATCGTAGACCGTTCTCGTACACAGTACCGTACTAATTACGTACTTACGTATACTCTTTCAAAGACGTTTCCTCCGTGTTAGTTCCGTAAATCGACAATTGTATTGAGCGAGCTAATTAATTTCTTCCTTTCTTCAATCAAATTGCAATACACAAAGCGACGAGAAATATTTCCATTGTTCGGTCTCCATAATTTTAAAGGCGATCGCAAATAATGGAAACGACTGTGTGTTGAATGGAATCTCGTTTGTACTTGTGTCAACAAATTTTTAACTCTGTAAGACGAAGCAAAAAATTCCTTTGTGCACTTTACGTTTTTAATCGTCCTAAAAAATAACCATCCGAAATACGATTGGTACCAGAGGGATGATTCGAGCTTAACTAAAGTTCTGGCGGGACGAAGAAGGTTCCTTTCTCTCAATCAACATTTCAATCAAAATTCATTTTTGACGAGATTTTACAATCGTCACTTTTATGATCTACACTTTATAGATCGGTTACAGCCACACGACAAAAACAAAAACATTAAACATGCGAAATGACGGATAAACAAAATTCCCGAAAAATGCAAGATCAAAATAAAAGATCAAAAGTTCCTTCCGTATATTAATTTCCCGTGTAATCGATTAATTCGGCGTTGTTTCGATGACCCGGAAGTAGCCTGAAAATCCTATCGTCTACTCGAAGCGCACTCGTGTCGATGCCTAATGTTGAAAAAGAAAAAAAAAGAACAAACGAAAGCCGTTGCCGAATACTCCACGCGTTACGGTTTTTCCATTTTAGTTTCTTCCCTAGATTGTACAATCGATGCAAAGAGAAAAAATGAAAAGACCACATAGACGTTACTGTTTTACTATTACTTTTGACTGTGATGCTACTATTACATACGATTATACGTGTACGTGCATGTATATTTGTATCTACTATTAATCTTTCGTTTTCCTCTCAACGATATTCGCATCCTCGTAACGCGCAGTTTTAACTGTGCGCGCGAACGCGATAGCTGTAACAGGTGTATACAGGATATCCACACATTGCTTCGTACACCCGATTTCACATTTTCCTCCGCTTTCTCATCCACGCCCTCTACGATTGCTCTGTTCCACCACCGGTTGGTGTTTTCTGATCCATCGTTTCGCGTACTCGTTTTTTCTCTCTCGCTCTCACCGTTGACGCGGAACAAACCGATCCGGCCCAAATAACGTGGCTGGCAGAAAAAACCCGACTGGACGAAAATCCGAGCGAGGGAAAAAAAAGCAGCAGCGCGCAAGTCCAGTGGAATTTGCGCTTGCGCGTACCGTTGCTGCTTATTGGCCAAACTCGCTCCGTCTTCGAACTTTGTTTTTTTTTGTTAAGTTTGTCATTCGTACGCGATGTAGCCAAAGGAGGATTTATGCTTTAAAGAATTATGATACTTTTGTAGGTGCGTGTGAGAAAGGGCGAGAGAGAGAGAGAGAAGAAGTGAAGGAATCGAGACGACGCAATATCGCAAAATTATTCTCACTGGAAATACGAAAAGACGAAGAGAGAAAGAAAGAGAAAGAGGACCATAATGTGAGAACTCGAGTAGCGAAGGAAAGACAGGAAGAAGAAAAAAAAAGAGGAAACCATAACTCGTCGTGTTAGTTACCTGTTTACTATTTTTTAAGTGCCGCGTGTTACGATAAACGAGGAATGCGTGTGATTATTTGCGTACGTGCGATGCGTGATGAGAAAACGTGAGTGAGCCTCGATGGACTCACAACGGAAAAAGCGGTGATTAAGAATACAATGTAACATGAGGTGTCACGCGGACGTCGACGGAGGCCGAAAGATCGGTCAAGAAAACGATTAAAAAAAAACAAAACAATGAAAAATTATCGAAAAAAAGGCCAACGATATTACCGTGAGCAAAATAGTGTGCACCGCAACATTTACTTAGCATTGTCATTTGCGTACTTTATTTCGTCCGAATAAATGGACAAAGGGCAAACGTATTGAATGTGTATATTGAAAACTCTTGTATCGGCGACGACTGCATTGCTCCCCTGACAAAGGCTCGTATATTCATACAAATAGTAGTAATTGCAATTATTATCTATATATGTTATATTCATTAAAGTAACAATCAACAGCAAAAACGAAAAAAAAAAAGATTATATTATCAATGAATGAAATAAAAAGGCTTAATCGCCGTAGAGAATAATCGAGAAGAGGAAAAGATGGTCATTGCGAAGAGAAGAAAAACGGAGGGGGGAAGCCGCAAAGTGAAGTTCAACGAGGTTAGGAATGTTCGATATCCGACTCGTACATATACACACAGACACGGACATTCACTGGGACACGTTCTAGACTTTTCTTCTTTGTTCTTTCTTGAAGGAAAGTTGTTTTCGCGTCTCTCTTTCTGATGAAAATTCACAGTGGACTATCGAACACGTTTTGTTGGCGAGGCTCTCGCGTGACGAACGGCAGGATAAATGGCGTCAACGAGGCACGTGAAAACAAAGAAATGCAAAGGTTCACTTCTATCGTGTATCTCCGTGTGCGCGCGCATTCGATAATGCGGCGATCGTCCGCCAGTGTTCGAAGGTTACGTTTTCGTCAAAACGTAAATGATTTATCAGTTGAAACCGACAACGAGAAACCATTCTGTTTTTGTTCCTTTTTCTTTGTAATCTTCACGACAGAGTAAGAAAAGTTTTGTTTTGGGATGTGTCCCTCGCTACTGTCACCAGCATGAGTCTAAACCGCACGCAGAGGTGCCTAATCGGAATCAACCCGTTGAAGATCTTCGGACCTGTTAATAATAGTTTGAGATAAAATAGTTCAACGGTGTCGGGAATCAGTTTTCGGTGTACGCTTCTTGCACGTGACGGAAGGGTCGTATAGAAGTCAATTGTGGTTATGAAAATGAAGTCGTGTCACAATTCACATTTGATACGCTCCGACGATCGGTGCTTCAAGATTCGTGTTTCCACAAAAAAAAAAGTGACCACCATCCATCCGTTTATCGGATTACTTCATTTTTGCCCGAAACATTACATATGATTTCGACGCTTTCGATCTGCCGGTCAACCTCGCGTGCATTTGTGGAGGACACACAGGGCACTCGCAAAAACACACGCACATCCATGCAGTCTCGCGAATAGATTAAAAACATCCTTCTCATTCTCGACTATATCTCTAACGCGTAACTCAACTCTTTCCTGCGCCCTCGTTTTTTCTTTTGCAAAATTATAACAGTGAGAATAAAGACAGCAAAAACAAAAAACAAAAGAACGCAAACGCGCGAGAAAGCGGAAGCAAAGACATATTCGCGGAGGCAAGGTTTGACGTTATGCTGTTGGCTCAACGAGCTCGAGGAGATGAGCGCGATTAAGACGGTAGTGATTAAGGTGTGACTTTACCGATCTATTTACATATGGCGAACGCGTGCGCGACAAATGGATTTTGATTATCGAAACGTGGCGAAAGGAGAGTATGTATAAAATGTATTTTAAACGAGGAAGAAACGAAACAAACGATTTACATTTATATACTTTACGGTTAAGCGACGAAGTAAACACGAGCATGATGAAGAGGGTACGAATAGAGAATACATGGGTTTGTGCATAAAACATATACACATATGTGCTTTGGGCTGAGTTTTTTTTTTTCAATCGCGGATTTACCGGACACCGAGAGGCCTTTTCGCGGAGCAGGGAGCCTCAAAGTGCACTTTTCTTTCTCTATGTCGTGAAAAAAAGGAAAAACAACATCTTCGGACCATGCGCGATTTGTAGAGACGCACCTGGTCTTAGAGACTTCCGTTCCTCTCTGTCTCTCTCTATCTTTTTGTCTCCCTCTCGCTCTCCATCTCTTCCTCTCTCTCGCTCTCTCGCTCTCTCTCTCTCCCTGACTCTCCTTCTCACGCACTCACTTTTGGCTGACGGCTTGTGTACACGACTGCGTGGAAAAAATCTTGTTTCCGGGAACGACAGACGCGAATTTAACGAAGGATTCGTCGCTCGCTTTCGATGAAATTTCTCACTCTGTTCAACTTTGGGTAGTACTTATGGTGGTTGATTATTGTTTTTCGCCGAAACCGAGAATAATAATCAGCGGAGTAGAAGGTGTATCACGTGACATACGAGTACGAGAAAGATAGACGAATTTTTCGAGCCGAAGGTTTTGCAAAGATGAATAATTTTTAAAGGAAAATAATATTATGAAGCTCTACATCTGTGAATCCTACGCAGTCTGATACTCGGTGTTTCGTTGCAAAAAACTGAAGCGTCTACGAGAAAACCGTGTTCGAAAATTTGTGAGGTTATATCGATCTTGTACGTGTCCGTAAAAATAGAACTAGCAAAAAATGTGTCCCAGGCTCATCTGCAATTGCGTATATTTCGAGAGATGAGAGAAATGATGAGTGAGAGAGCGAGAAAGGGAGAGATGAAGGGAAAGACGAAGAACGAGAATCAGCCGGTGACAACGTGACGATTAATTGTATTTATTCAAGTGACTTGCCAGGTTCATTGCACAGTATACAATGAGAGATAGATTAAAGATGATTAATACAAAAATACGAGAGGAATATGATGAAGAAAGAAACAAAAAAAGATCTATAGTTTACGGATTAATGGATGAGTTGCATAGCTATCGAAATGTTTCACAAGATATTGATGTATATATTTTAAGTTTGTATTATAACTCCCCCACTTAATTTGTATGAAATGAAGAATATCATTAAAATGATGATAAAAATAATGCATCCCTCTATTCGTTTACGATTTAATCCTGCCTCCTATACTTTTAGCGACGAATTAATCTTCTCGGAAGAAATAACTTCGGTATAATAAATATCAACTACTTTTCATTAACTGCAGTGCAGAAAAACTGGTCTCTTAAAAAAAAAAAACTTCAATGATTTGATGATACCATTTCTTTTGTTGAAAAAATTCAACATGAAAATAGCGACTACTTGTGTCCGACCGCTCCCGGTTTTACCGATTGAGAGCAAAATGCATTTTTCTCGTGTCACAGTGTCGCACAAAGAGCGCCGATAGTCAATCATCGCGGATAATATCATTATTCAATAAAACCATTGCCAATGCGTGACTCTGCAATTCTATCGTGTCATCATTTTTCCGCCACCCGCAACTATACCGACAAGAGAGAGAAAGAGAAAGAGAGAGGGGGAGGTATCATCGGAGTTTGCGCTCTCAAGGCACAAATAAACGCAGGCGCACTCGCCACTGCAAACTGCCGGTCTATCGCCATCTGCAAACCTCTATTTCGTCTGCTCTTACTACGCTTCTGAATATTATATCGTGTGCGCTCGTATTATAAACGAACAAGCAGATGAATAGTGCCGAAAACGTGGACCCAAATCTGTCTTTACGATTGTGAGTTTTATAAGATTACCTGCCAGGACTAGTCGAATCACACAAGACGAAAAGAACGCGCAGCAACGAGCAAAAACGTTAAAATGACAGTCAGCAACGAGGACGAGGTAAGTCTTGCTGGAAACATCGGGCTGTGCGAGCGTAGTTTTGTGATAAATATTTCGTTCTTTCCTCGATCAAAGTTGTACTCTCCTCAAATGACAATGTTCGAATTACAAACAATCGCGTAACATCATTCGCTAAAAATCGCGAGTGTATTTACGAGGTCATCGGTCTTGTATCCTGAATAAACTTTATTATTTATACACACCGTATACACATGTGTGCTTGAGTATTCGTAGATCCATATGTATTTATAAAATATAGAATAAGATCAACATTATAGCTACATCTTTCAGTGAATTTAGGTTTAGATGTTAAATATAGCATACATATAAATATTTGTATTTTCATTAAAACAATCTCATTATATATGCTAAAATTCATTTATATGCAATTTCGGAACAGAAATGGCAATAAAAATTTATAATTAGAGCGTTATTAAAAAATACCGAAATCATACATTTCAGTTTAGTAGGCAATTATTTTTTCAAGGAAATAATTCCTCTGAAAAATCTTTCAATGTTACGTTACTCAAGTTTTTTTTCTGATTTTATAAAAAACAAAATATAAGGTAAATGTTTATTCTATATCTACGCGATATAATCAAAATAAAGCTAGTAAGTAATCCGATCAAAGGACACGCATAATTACACTGAGCTGTTTTATCGTTGGGGTTTTGTTACTTGCCAAAAAATGTAAAAGTTATTTTTCATTTTACCATAAAAAATAATAATAGTTCTCTTTATTACCATTAATAGATTATGTTTCTGAAATTAGAAAATTACTTATATTAAACGACTATCAATTAACTGTCATATAGGTACAAAGCATTAAGGAAAAGGGAAACACTTGTGTGCGAGAACAACGATATGCAGAGGCGATGTTCCATTATACCCACGCAATAAAGGTGGATCCACAAAATTATTCATTGTACAGCAATCGATCTTACGTTTTCTTGAAAATGCAACAATATCATTTCGCTTTGGAGGATGCCCTTATGACAATTCAGCTGAAGCCCGATTGGACAAAAGTGAGTTCGCAACTGTACATCCAATGAAATATGATCCTGAATGATTTGTGACGTGCATGATAAAATAGCAATTTCGATGTTTGGTAAGTTTTTCGTATTCCTGCAGGGTTATTATCGAAAAGCCGAAGTTGAGTTTCAAACATTTCGATTCAGCGAAGCGCTTCACTCGTATGGAAAAGCCCTGAGTCTACAGCCCAATGATCCGAGCATTATCGAGGCGATAAATAAAGCATCCAGATCGCTGATAAAGGACCAACGAGGTAAATCATTTGTTGCCTTCACATCCGAGCGAGTTTCACACACGAATGTAGTCTTAACATTCATTGGTGCATGTGTAGTATTTTCAACAACGAGAGTATTGGCATAAGGTTGAGATTTTACACGCAACTGATACACCTTCTTTTCAAGATTACATTTTTGTTTAAATTGTAAAGTCCCAAAAACCACTGGCTTTATTGTCAACAAAGAGGACAAAGTGATACAGGTACCACGTAACCAAGAGGTGTACGTAGTTTCGACACGTAGGCTGATCCAAACTGAAAAATAGAATTTTTTTTAGTGAGGTGAAGGATTATACAGACGGTGTGTTCCAATTTTTTTCAGCGGATCAGCAGATACCCTGGCTGGGCGCTGGTGTCGGCATTATTCTTGGTGTCATCGTAGTTATAGCCGACTACGTTTTCACGAACAAGCCCACATTAACGGTAAGCCCGAATTCGCTGTATGAAATGAATCCTGTTGTTCCCAAGTAATGGAATTAAAGTTGACCATTAAAATGGCAAGTAATTGCCAGGGAAACATCTCTATCATTTGTACACGCTCACAAACGCTAAAAGAATTTTTGTTGCATGGGAACGATGAAATCTTCCAAATTATACTTTACTCATTAGATACGTTTATATTGATGTTTATAATTAGCTATATTTATATTTCTTAGTAATCATGTCATCATAATCAGATATGTTTACAGTATGAGTTAAATGTGCGAGTGCAAGTTTTAATGCTCAACAAAAAATTACAAAATCGCTTATAAAGAAAAAATGCCATAAAAATTAGTGTTTTGAATACACAAAAATGATTCCATCAGCATTTTTCTTATTGGGTGACCTCAAACGTTGTTGTTTTTTTATTGTTCGTTCGCTTTCAAAGAAGGTTTGCAGGGTACTATTAAAAAGAAAACAAACAAGAGTGTTTAAATAATGCAGTAGAGTGTCACTTTCATCCATATCCTTTATAAGTACTTTCGTTATCAATTTTGATGAGACCAATCATAATCATTGTTTTTTTAAATTTTGATGATGTTTCGGCAGCATCCGCTACTCATGGCGCTCCTAACGATGTCGATAGCAATGCTGGGATTCGCGATAGCCAAAGGATTCCGATATTTCGTTAAGTGCCAGAGAAAGTCGCTCCTCGAGCCTCCGGTGGATCTCAGTGAGAGCGCGGCAGGCGATAAGAATGCGGAAGATCACAGTGACAACGAGAAGAGCGGTGACAATCAGAAGCATCCGAAGTACAGCAAGGCCCAAGCACGGCAAAGGTTCAAGAAAGGAAAAACGTAGCCTGAGAATCATCGTCGACAAATTCCGCGATACTGTTCAGCAGCATCATCAATCGTCTAGAAATGATTTCGGATAAAAATCTTTTTTCTTCTTTAGGAGATAACTCCCATTTAGTTCCTTAAGGATGTCGCCGTTGGCGAACCGACGAGAGCGGTCTCTAAATCGCGGATTTTTTGTTCTATCGTTGAATCGACTTTTCCCAAAATCGCCCGCATTTTTAACAAAATTTAAAGGAATTTCTATCGCATCACTAAGGGTCTCGCGTGATTCGCGTACGCGGTTTATACTTACAACATAAATGATTAACTAAAGCGACACAGGACGCTTTTTCCGATTAAATTATTCGCTGCAAAAAACCTTCAGCCATTTATCGCGACGTCGTGCGAAGAATCCTCATTGCTAGAGAATTACCGCGATGAAAAAGCTCTCTGAGGTAATAGAAACACCTTTAACTTTCTCGATTCACACAAGTCGCTCAAGGGATACTTTACTAAAACCCGTAAACTGTAAACGACATTTGTCTGGCTGTTTTCTTCATGAACGGCCAGTTTCCCAAATATCATTGATCTCGCAACATCGGAAATTACAATTGATCGATGATTTCGATTTTGCATAATATATTAAATAAATAGAGACCCGTATCGCGAGGGCCGGGCCTACGATAGTGTACTATATTTATATTGAGGTGTGTCGAGAAAAAAGTACCTCCCATCGCTTCAAACAATACTGGTTATGTAAAACAATTCTCCAGCTGTGCGGAAACTCAATTATTTAATATACCATATGATTCCCCGAACTTTACAGCTGCAATTAACCGTGAAAAAAATCGCGATGTTGTACACAAATTTCGGCAACTTCACTAACGTCATCTTTCAATATGACAAATATTAATTGGTTTACAAGTTATTCACATTTGAAAAAAAAAACGTATTTTTCGTGCGCGTTACAAAAGATAAGGAGTTATCGTGTACTTATCGTTAGTATTGGGTAAGAGATATGAAATTTGATGTGAATTTTTCTTTATGCAGCGCGCTTTGTTTCACGCTCTATATTATTCAAGAGCATGGGAGTTAAACATTTTTTTGTTTCTCGACACAGCTCTCGTATACTCACGCTTGCAACAGACATCTATGCATGCATACATACATATTCGTAATACACAAGTGCAGTTAGAACAATGAATCGACTATTTCAAGTGCAACGAACGACCAGAAGAGCCACGATAGTTTGTTTTCGTGAACCTTCTCGCGACCGTCTGAGAAATTCTCAAACGTGTACGACCGTAATTAGAGTGAACGATATCAGAGCGATGGAGCAAGAGGGAGGGTGAGCTAATAAAGTTTTTTTTTTGCGAATCCTGACGGAGCGAGGCACAGCGACGATTCCACATTCTCTGGGCTCGATGAAAAACAGCGTCACTGACGTATCGATTCGTCATTTTTATTTCCGTCCGGCGATCCGTTTTCATCTTCCTTGTGCATATGTACAATTAATCTAATCTCGTGTACAGCGCTCCACTTCGTCTAGCACGAATCTCCGTCCGGGTTGTGCGATGAACGGCACTCTGTTAAATCGCTTTCATAACGCAAGTTCGTTGCGAATTTTCCGATTGCGAAAAATTCACTAGGACAAACGAAACAGTCGTTTTCAACGAACGTAATTTTCGAGAAAAACCTCCTGCGCAGTTTATCTGGACAACGTCGAATTTCATTCAATTTTTACGGATCAACGTGATTTTCGCTTACTTGACTTCGACAAGTATCAACTTGATGTTTAAAAAAAACTGGTTGAGATTTCAATATATTTTGATTTAAAAAATCAGCCTATATTAGAATATATTTTGATTTTTTCGGAACCGGCCTATATTTATATACCCTTCGTTTTTCTGAAAGCGACGGTCTCTCTCGGATCCAAGTATGTCTAAGTATCAAGTATCCTTTATCGTTAATCGACGGAACGCGCATCATTATCACGCGAATAATACGATTAGCGAAGATACCGACTGTTACGAAGAGATCCCTCGCGTACGATTGAAAGCCTCTCCCTCTCTCTTCGCGTTTTCGTTCGTGGACGAGTCACGCGACGGAGCATACTCGGCACGAAATCGTAACGCCTATTTCGGGGCCACACCGAGTATGCGTGTGCGTGCGTGTATGTGTGCGCGCGCGTGCATGATCTTCCCTGATCGAAGGGAAATATCCCGATGTGTATGAAGTGCGAGTATACACACCCGGTTTTGAGGTATAATGCGTAGGAAAAAAAATGTGAGACCTCCACGATATATAACGTACATTCTACGGGAACAACGAGACTTACCACTTGTATACCATATAGGGACTGGCAATCAGCTTTCCAACGTGAATACCGTACGATTATCGAGATACAGGTTACGGTTTGCTCTTCTCATTCGAACATAAATTAGAGGCTAGACGGGATTACGTTGGTGTGTTTTGCGAGTGTATGAGAGTCTCTAGGAAATCCTATCATCGCGATGATCGTTTCAGGCGTTATCATTATGCTCGGTTCAACCTTCCGTAGCCAAACCGAATAAAATCGACTTATCTATCAATCTTTAAGTCTACATTTCTGACACTTCCGACTGGTTTTCGGCAAAACTTTATCCGCCACACTATACTGTTATTTCCCCCCTAAAGTATCAATTCCAAAGGTTCCTTGGTAATGTTATTAATCTGTAGAGTTATTGTTTTTTCTCGTTTCGTTTATTTTTATTTTTATAAATCGATATTTCGTACGTCATCTACGTATGAGTATGTACTAGTTCTAAGCCTGTTTCGTAATTTTCCAATCCACATCGGACTAATAGTTTTGCCAAGATTTTTTTTTACCGTCTGGGTATCGACCCAGTAAGACTATTACCACATTTTCCGGAAGTGACCATGGAGGGTTGAAGACATATGTCACACGTCAGTTCGGTAAACAATCTACGGCCGAGTTTTCTAGTAGACTGATTACGATTCGAGGGGAAGAAAGCGATGCGCGAAAGCTGTTTTTTTCCTCGAATATCGGTGGTCTGGACGAATATTTGTAACGAGCAAAGCAGCGGTCCCTCGCCGTCGTGGCCTCGCTTTGACAATTCGCTTTGAGTCTGCATATTGCAGTAAGATAGATGCTTGGAAAATATCACTATAAATTTACTCGGCATTTTCAAAGAGTGCCCGTGGTTCTCTAAATTGTTTTCATTAAATCCAACTTTTATAAATGAGGATGGGAGAATTGTTAAATTGAAGTTGAAATCGCACCACGTGACACGAGAGCGAGAGAGAGTTAACTGAATTTTTCAATTAGAGATTTCTCAGAGACGAATACAATTTACGCTAACAAAAAACCGTTAAGCTTTACATCCGAAAATTTTATACAGTCTGAACCTTCCGTTTCCCCAAGGGACTCGATTATCCATGGGAAAACTTCGTTGGAAAGTTTTGTAAGGTTATGTTGAGTTTGTACGCGTCCTTGGGACACGACCGGTAGTTGAGCGCCTTCGGCACGTTCCTGAGCAATGTCCAAATGGCGATAATTTACCGACCGTTGGTCAAACACGTGTCGTTCTATAGATGCGGCACGAAGAGAATTCGCCCGCGTTTAACGAATGTATTGTTATAAATGTGTACACGTGTTCACCGACCGAACGGTAACAACGAATAAAAAAATTTCGAAAAATACTTCCGCCACTTTCGGTTGCATATTTCTTCTCTGCGTTTTTAACGGGCAATCCATTGGTGGAACAATATGAAATAATGATCGTATTACTCATCGCGTGCTCGGGACTATATCGTAACCCGATATTCCTTTCTCGTAAATCGACGACTTACTGAACTGCCCCGGGACGCCGATAAAGCGCGTCACGAGCCTCAAGAGTGCGAGCATACAACGACGAAAATATATAATTGAAGAAATCACTTCGAAGCAGTGAAAATATTCATGGGAAAGTTGAGTCGCGCATGCGTAGCACGAATCGCGCTTCCCCGTGATACGTACTCTCGACTGTGTCTGTTCGTGTGCATACAAGGTGTCCGTTTTCTAACGAACAATGTGAATGTTCTCATGTATCTGGTGGTTGAAAAATATTTCAGTGGCTGAAATGGGCAATTACACTAATTGTACGAAGTTGAGAGCTTATGACTGGCAATTTTCGATAAAGGATATTTCGTTCTCGTTTAATTCGAGTGAAATTTACCTATCGTACATAAATCTGAGGAATCGGAAAAATAACGTTCCGGTGACCTTGACTCTTCGGTTGGCAAAGTCGACCACTTCAACCTGAAATATGTGTAGTTTTTGTTTGAAATTTTCGATCCCCGTTCGAAACACTTGTAGAGATATTGTGGCTATTTGTTAAATTCGGACACTTGATATGTGATTCGTGACACGTAACATAGGGAGAAACTGCAATGTGCAAACGTGTACGTTGGCTCCACACGAATATTTTGTCAAAGTCCGTGCCCGGATCGTGCATACGAGTCATTTCTCCGAGGGACTTTGTAGCGTATAGATCGCATGAGCGTAGGCTGGGATTTGTTCGGAGAGTATTTTCTTCGTTTTTTTTCCGCCGTTGAGAGGAATACGCCGTAACACACGTAATTATTCGAGACACGATGGAGTCTCGAGATCTCGATGCTGTAAAATTCCATCGTTTTCGTGGCTATTCGTGAAAAACCGCACAGTGGACATTCGGCAATGAGAGAGAAAGGTTAGTCAAGGCTAGGCCGAGTTCGTGTTTCTCAGCGAGCACGGAGAAATCGAGAATTCTTACGGCGGTAATGATAAGAAGAATCGTTTCGTCTGCGGCGTTCCAAACACAGAAAAACGTTTGGCCGCAACGTAGCTTGATAAAGCGGAAGCACGCGCTCAACGTTTGTATCTCCGCGTACAGTGGCAGTCACGATTTTAACGCAACGAAAGGCGTATGCCGTATGATCCGCGGGACTAGCTGAATACGTGTGATATAGCATGGCTGAGGGAGCAAGACGGAAGGAGCGAGATGAACAAAGATAGGAAAGGTATGAGTGGAGAGGGAAAATCGTGGTGACGAAGGCGGAGGTGAGGAGGGGAGAGGACCAACGCGATCGCACTCGAATAGGAAAAAAAAGCTCCGAGTGTCTACTATGGCCTTATAGAACGAAGTAAATTGGGCGCGAGGTCTCGTGCCTATATGGAGGGTTATGTTGACGTGATCGTGCTAGCAGACGTTGCACATCCTGCTACATTCTCCCACCGCCGTCGTACGTTGAGGGACTCGGGTAGCCGTTTTTTTGCGGCAAGGATTGAAACAGCGAGTGTGTGATAGAGCAAGAGAAAGAGAGAGAGAGAGAGCGATAGGTGGAGAGAAAGAGTGTGGTGAGAGCAGCGAGTCGATGAATTACAAAGAGGACAATACCTGAGGAAAGCCCGCGGCGGGGCTCCAGGGACAGTTTTTCTTTCCTCGGGCGTTGAAAGAACCGAGTCCGCCGATAAATTAGGCGACGAGAGAGAGTAAAGGAGAGCTTTTGCCGTGCTCACGTTTGGGTTTACGAATAGCGGGAAGCTGGCCCCGTAGCGCCATTGCGGTTAGTTCGCGAGTAACAAACACGAACGGCGCATGCGCATCGCCAATTCACTCCGCGACTGCGAACCCGTTTGCCCCCACCAGTCTATTCGGGAAGCGATACGGGCTGGTAGCGCACGATTGGGTAAAGCTGCGCGAAGTGGGGGCAACCTAGCGCTTGGATTGAAAAGCCGCGGCGTGGCGGTGGGGGAAGAAGAAGACAGGCGTCACAAGGCGAGAACGAGGAACGCGGTCTGGTGTATCAATGCGCAATCGCATCAGAACGGTTCTCGAGTCGAGGTCTCGAGCGAGGAATAAACAGAGTAGAGAGACCGAATAGAGAGAGAAAGAGCGACGCAGCAGCAGGCAGAGACGATCACGATGCTCGGAGGAAACGGCAAGCGGCCAGGGGCACAGGGCTGAGGGCTGAGGGCTCAGCGAGGGCTCGTTTAAAAAAGCGTTAAATAACGTTTAATTGCGGGTGCAGCGATGGAACAGACGAAACCGCCCTCATCCCGACTACTTAACACGTCCTGCATCGAGAACAAGGACGACTTGGAGGAGGTAACATAAATATTTGAAATAGTCGCTCTGGGGATACGTATCGAGTGTGATGTCGGCCATTGTTGCGATGGTCGCGCATCGGTTTCGGCGGTGGGTGGCGCCACCCCCGTTTACGTCAGACACCCGTTTTACCCGCCAAATATGAAACTACTTTCTCTCCTATTTTCTATTCTGCGTATCTGGCCTATGCGAATGGACCGGTAAACGCAAGCTCAGAGACACTTTGCATGTAGCATTAAAGAATACTTTTCAATATTTGTTCCCAAGCGTTTACAATTTATGATCTTTATCCTTGCATCGCGTTCAGTTACGTGACATTATTAGACATTTCGGTTAAAATCGTACAGAAGTTTCTACGTTTCCATCCTTTGTCATAAAAAAAATTTGACGATTTTCAAGTTCGTTCCAGGTCTTTTTTTTTCTATTTCGTTTTCTACTGCCATAGCTAAGCAATATATTTTCTGCACTTTTGCATCTAGGAAGTGTGATGTACTTATCCTGAAATCATTGCTGGTCTCGTTTCAGAAATTTGAACGCTGCTACACGGTGCTTCAAAATTTAACTGCGGGACTCTCTGAGAAGGAGGCTCACGACTCGCTTAACAATGCTGTCTGCAAGGACAAAACCCATGAGGAGGTATCCCTTGGTTTGTTGGTGGTGATACTAACGGAGCCTCAGGAGGCAGCCAAAAGTTACAGGGACTTGACTCTGATAACGCGGGATGGCCTGGCAATTGTACTCGGTCACCTCAATCAGTTAGTGCTAGAGAGATATCTAAGATTTAACGATGTGGCAAGAGGTCAACTACTGTGGCTCTTGCGTGAGATGATAAGGACCAGCGTGGCTAATGTCGACAACCTTTGTTTGAGCCTCTTGAGGCATGCCGCTGGAGGTGATACGACACCAAGAAATCTTTTTCTCGTTGATGCTCTGCTCGACATATTTCAAGAGAACAGGCCATGGCTGGACAAAAATTCACTTCTGGTTGCCTCCATTGTTTATTCGTACTTGCGACTGATAGAAGATCACAGCGCGCCACACTTAGCCGCCCTCAGACAAAAGGAAATCACTTTTCTCGTGTCTCTCATACGGGAGAGAATGGTCGACTGTTTGGTTATCGGAAGGTGAGCATTGCAGTTTTTTCCATTCGATGTAATGTAAAAGATTTGTCAGAATTGTACATAGTTTTTTAAAAATAATACTGGAACATTTTTAGCATATACACTGTTTTGCCTGTCCCAGTCTTGGCATTTATTAGATGAATGGTTATCTAAATGAAAATCTTTACGATTACGTTTGGTGATTGGCCGAGTCGTTCGACTTTCCCTTCACTCGTCCAGACGTCACAACAAACATTTTTCTTGTTTCCAGAGATCTGGTACGACTGCTTCAAAACGTTGCAAGAATCCAAGAATTCGAGAGCCTCTGGAAGGATCTCCTGTTGAATCCAAAATCATTGTGTCCAAGTTTCACAAGCGTTCTACAGCTGCTGCAGACGAGAACATCGAGGAGGTTCTTGCAGTCTCGATTGACCCCCGATATGGAGAGGAAACTTGTGTTTCTTACCAGTCAAGTTCGATTTGGAAATCACAAGCGCTATCAAGACTGGTTTCAGAGACAGTACCTCGCGACTCCCGAATCGCAATCGTTGCGATGCGATTTGATAAGATTCATCGTCGGTGTTATACATCCAACGAACGAGTTATTGTGCTCGGACATAATACCGAGATGGGCGGTGATCGGTTGGCTCCTCACGACATGTACCTCGACCGTAGCAGCGAGCAATGCGAAACTCGCGCTATTCTACGATTGGCTGTTCTTCGAACCCGAAAAGGACAACATCATGAACATCGAACCGGCCATTCTCGTAATGCACAATTCGATGAGATCGCATCCCGCAGTCACTGCCACGCTATTAGATTTTCTATGCAGAGTGAGTTCACACGCATTCTCGTTTCTTCCTTGTTTTTTTTTTCATCGCGTACGCTTCTCTCTCCCATCAATTTTCGTCAACTCTAGATTACAATTTTTGTGTTTTCCTCGTTTGCAGATTATTCCAAATTTTTATCCGGCGCTGACGGACAAAGTTCGAAACGGGATATTCTCGTCGCTTAGGCAGATTCTCGAAAAGCGAGTTCTGCCAAGTTTGTATCCTCTCTTCGACAGTCCGAAGTTGGATCGCGAACTTCGAACGAAGATACGAGAGACCTTCAAGGAATTCTGTCTGCCACCTAACACGGATCCGGGTAACATTCGATTAACGTTATGCATTATTGTCTCATTCCCTCTTTGCCTGGGGATTTTCGTTTATTCAGTGGTGAGGGTAGTTGAAACAGAACTTGTAAAAACATCAACAACACGCACATGTTTTATAACACAAACTTGGGAAACAAATCTTCTAGAATCCTTCGCTGATACAAAACTTGATAGAGTTTACTGCATGAAAGTGTTTTGCACTCAATGAAGCGCTTACTAACTTCAATTTTTGCACCATGTTCCTTAGCAGCGGGTAATAAGGTTCCCATACTGTATTCAGGTAAAATGGAAGAGCTGAATAAGGACTTAGGGCCCGGCCTCATGCTCGATAACAGTGGGAATTCAGCGATCGAGAATAATCACGTGGGCCACGGGTCAGAACCGGCATTCAGCGACGATGAGGAAGAAATGCCTCTGAGGTTCGTTCTTCCATACAATATTATCCGTACGATCGATCCAAGTGTGCGATTCGAACGAACCTTACGTTTCTATTAAATTACAGGATAGAAACAAAAGTGGACGAGGAAGAGGATGAGGAGGATATACCGCTCGCAACTGTAAAATTGAAAAACGAACTGAAGAACGCGGCTAATTGCGTACCGAAAAAAGACGAGATCACGACGCAATTGAATCTTATTCTTGAGCCGGAAGAGCTCAAAGCTGCGGTCGAGAGTTTGCACAGTGAGACCGACAACGAAGTGAAGTGTCAAACGATGGAGAGGATAGTACAGATGGTAATCGAGGATGAGATAGATGGCGAAATGATATCCTCGCTCGCAACGTGCATCTCAACCATCCTTGCACCTCAAATAACGGATCAGATATTCCCCGCGGAAAACACCAATGACGAAGCGTTCACGGACAGCATAAGCACGCCAATATTCGTCATGTTTAGAAACCAATTTCAGCTGTGCAAGGAAGAAGACAATAGGAGAAAACTTTTGGCTCGAGTGTTGGCCGAAATACAGTCTATCCAGCCGCGAATAGGATATCTGTTGCTTTACTTCTTGAAAGTTTGGGGCAGAGAAGAGGAAAAACGGGAAGGAGAACCAAGGTGTGTTTGGAAAACATTCTCGCGAGTGTTTTACAATTATTCCGGAAACCGGGCAGTTTTTTTTCTCTTTTAAAGTTTTCAATAATTATCAACTTGCTTACCAAAGTAAACGTGCCAACTTTGCCAAAGTAAACTATCATGTATCTCAGTACTTGCTGTTATTGATGGAATCAATTGGCGCGACGCAACTATAATTATCATTACAATATGTGCTTCTTTAAATTTCAGTAAACTCCTGAATGACGTCAAAGCATCGGTGTACAAAGATTTTTGTGGACAGCGCGAAAAAAAGTTGGAGGCGTGCCTGGTATCGGATCTCAAGGTACTCGCACGAAACTCGCCCACAATCAATACTAAAAACAAGCAAACCACACCCGTTTCGGCCAACTAATATGTTTTATTTTTTTACCCCTCTGCCCACAGCTTTGCCACGAGGATAGCATATGTATGTTATGCTATTTGGTCCCTGATGTCTTCACCGGATTTCAGAATGTCACGTTGGGCAACGCTCAACTGTTGCATCTGGTCGTTTCCACGGTCGACTCGCGTCAATTGCAAGATCTTATTTGCGAAATAATGCAGGGACACCTAAAAATGCTTAAGAAGGAATCCTTCACAGCACTCTTGACTGCCAGCTTAAATTGGGAAACGTTCGAGCAATATTGTTTCTGGCAGTTGATATGCGCTCATGACTTTCCCATCGAATACGTACTGCCAGTTTTGCCGAAATTGCAATTTCGCGATCACGCGGAAGCCCTTACGTCGATACTGTTTATGCTCAAACAGGAAAAGTGAGTACACAAGCAATAATCTATTTCGTATCAGATTCGTAGAGAGTTCTCAAATGTTTCGAGTCATTTTTTACGCGTTAAATTTTCAGAGAAGTTTACCCGTATTTCTATTTTCTATTTTCACATTTTATTTTTTATTCTTGTGCTGTGTATTATGGCGATGCCTAAAGTATGACTAAACTTAAAAGTACAGGTTGAGCGAATGCCATGTAACAGGAATGAAGTGAAAAAAATTGTGTCTATCCGAATACATTACAGGACATAAATTATTAGTCTTGTGACATCACAAGGATCGAAATTATTTTCGTCTTTTTTGCAATCTTTTCTTTCCTGGCAATTTGGGTTTTTTTTCTGGGTTTATCCTAAAAATTTTCAAAATCCAGTGTGTAGTCTGTTCACGAGCAATATAGCGTTTACCGGGTTGCTACAGCACGATCGTTCTATTGCGAAATAAAATTGAGTTATTGAATATTATTTGTTACAATTGCAAAACGGTGGTATTCATTCGTCTATTTCCAGGATATTCTTATTGAATGCGTAATTGTCATTACAGACCAACGATGGAGCTGCTGAAACAGTTGCTCGCCCGTCAGAATTCGGAAGGCGATATGTTCGTGGTCGCCGCGCTGCGTTATTGGTGTCGCGATTACGAAGACAAGTTGAGTGAACTATTGGCGAATCTTTTGAGCACGCGTTACCCAGCAACGAGTCCGAACAAGCGAAAGCGTTCGGGCGCCAAGCAGAATCAACAATCGGGCCCGCCCACCGGTGAACAGGTGCTCGGGCATTTGGACCAGCTGAGGCAACATTGCAACACTGATGCTGAATTGCAACTCTACCAAACGGAGGGAATGCAACGAGCGCTGCAGCAGGCACAGGCAGCGAGTAGCGATTCGCTGAGAAAAAGTTACGGCGATTTATTCGCGCTTGCGGAGGTGAGCGAGGAGAATGAACCACCACCGCCACCCCCGACGAGCTCGTCGAGAAAACACGCGACCGCCTCGTCAGGCGCAGCTACGGGAAAGGGACACAGAAAAATAGGCGCCAGTACGAGGGAGAGATCCGCGTCTAAGAGACCACCGCCGCGGGACAGAACGACCGAGAGTAGCGACCAAAGTAGCGAGGTCAGTAGCGCATTGATCGTACTAACTGACAAGGTAATGTTTCTACTATATTTCTCAAACCAGTTATCTCCGTATTATTTATTTCCACTTGTAAATGTGTTCCAACTACTCAAATATATTTACGCAAGATTAATGTAGAACAAAAGTATGCATCTAGAGCACAATATGTATTTTCAATTGCCATTGAAAAATGTGTACTAAGGAACGTATAAAATCCTGCAGATTTGATATTTCAAAATTCTATGTCGTATTCTTTCAGCACGTATTTAACCATCTGTAATCACACTTTCGGATACTTTCGTTGTGCCGAATCGATTTTTTCTATCTATAAAAAAAATGATCGTAACAAAACTATTCGTCCGACGCGGAGGAAAAAATGGCTGAATAACTTTTGAATATCGTTGATCACTTGCGTTAGAGGAAAAATGGTAGTATATAATTATTTCTACCGAAAGTTGATGGATACGTGGATTTGACTCAGTGAGACTACGGATGGCTAATTATGACCGACGTTCATAGTAAATTCTGATGATACATTATTTTTTCTCATTTCGAAAACACTGCATACAGAATATACCCTACAAATCGTCTAAGCATATTTTGAAAGTAGAGAATCGCGATTAGTATTAAGGTAATGCGAAACTTGTTTCCGTTGCGCAGGCAATAGTTGTATCGTGAATCGTAGCAAGGTAAAGATAAACCGCGCCCTACGCGAGTTCTTTATGCTCTGATTCAATAGAAATGACATTGACTAGCGATTAAAAACAACGGGAACAAAGATAGTTCGATCAATATATGTAATAACGAGATGAATACATATTTCATTGATTATTCACAGGAGGAAGAAATCGTGAAACCAAAGCAAGCGAAGAAGAGAAAAAAGATGAACCCGGTGGACTCGGACAGCGACTGACCACCCAGTGTCTTCATATGTCAAATGGACCACTATACGTGTGTGCAGCGAGCTACGTTAGCCTTAAAAACCGTAAGATAATGTTATAATTATACACTACGGATACACGTGTGGACGAGAGAGGAAGGGAGAGAGAATGACAGAGACAGGCGGACAGACAGACCGATAGATCCGAGCGCAAGAGAGAAAGGGAATCAATGTTAAAACTCGCGGTGAGAATGACAGCGTGGTTTGGTATGACTGTTGGGTACGTCACAAGTGCGAGATCGCGAATAAGCCAGGGTATATGCCAACACATACACGCGCGCGCGTATACACAAACATACATACTACGGTCGTTAGGGGAGTAAGCCCGTTTTCGTTACCCGCGAATCATTGATTCGTCGTTAATGGGACTTGCGTAGCGAGCTTTCGAACGCGCTCTTTCAGCGTTGTTCGATCGCGTCACCGAAACGTTCCGAAACGGGAGCTTATGGAGCGAGGAAGAGATTTCGTGTGAGTACACGGGGGGAAATTTTTATACATAGCGAAAATAAGTCAAGGTCGAATGTTGATGTCATGCGTTATATGGGCGGCAAAACCAATGCAGTGTGCGTGAAAAGTCGAATATGTAAAGTGAGAACGGAAAATTGAGAGAAAAGAAGGAAGAGCGAGATGGAAAGATAGATGTGGCAGCAAATTTTCTAATATGTGCCCGCACTGCCCGTTGAAGCAGTTTGTACGAATCGTTCTTAGTTTTTAATAGAATTTCGATGACGAAAATGCAGTAACACCAGCAACAACAGTAAAAGCCGTAAAAAGCAAAAAAAAAAAGGAAAAGCCTTCTGTGGTGTGGCGAGTAAAGTTTTACGACCAATTGTATTTCGCGTCACGCTTGCGCTCAGCGAGCACAATTCTCCAGAATTTTTTTTTTCGTTTTCATTCTCTTATTTTCTTCTAACGCGTATTGTACTAGAAGTTGTCGGGTCGGGCCACCCACATTCTCAGAATATCTGGTTTTTTTTACTGTCTTAAAACTCGGTCGTACCGTTGACTCTCAAACGATGATAATGCGAATAGGCGGCGTACCTTGCGCGCGGAAGTGGTCAGGTTTATCGCCGAAAGCCATCAGACAGCGCGCCCAGAGGTTATGTAAAACAATTGTTGATATCGTGTACTAAGCGTTTGTAAATTCAACGAATTTATTCATGTTACCGTTTTTTTTTTAATTGTAATCTCTCGGAACGGGGCGAGGGGACAGGGGTAAGGCGGGGCGATCGCGGGTAGCGATGTGCGCGAAAGGCAACACTATTGGCGGCAAATACACTTGTACTCGGAGATGGACGCGTCCTGATACTTCGAAAATGGCGAACTTCGCTCGGTTCGTGATTTATTGTAAACTCCTTTTGAAAAAACGAATCTGTATATACGCACGCATGTATATACATATATACACGTAATCGAGGACCGCGGACACTCTTTACTCGGAATAAAGAATATTTTTCTACGAAGAGCTACGTGGGAACAAAAGGGAAGTCTCGAGACTTGGGTACAACGATCAAATGCAATTATTGTTACTTCTTCCATTACTCATTCTTTACACACGGTTCCAATGATGATATTTTTTCGAGAGTTTACTGAAAATATAATGATTCGATCTCGGGTGGCGAGTGAACATATCCAACTGCACAGTCCCTTCGATGACTGTTGCGTAATAATTAATTACGAGAATAGTGCGAAAAGCAACAAAATTGGTGAGAAGTTTTTATTTTCTGTTGAAGTAACGAGACGCGCGTCCATCTCCGCTCCCAACTTTCTTTGGGTTTTATCTTACATTTTTTTTTTATTGACAGCTCGACCCGACACAACGCTATGACAAGAGTGAGATAGATAGACAAAGACGTAAACACGGCGATCCTTGCGCGACGACACCGGATGAAAAAGAGTCCAGAAACGTGAATTACTAACACGTATTCACTCGTAATGTACATTTCCTGTAAAATCGGTTACTTTAGGTGTAAGTAGCTGCGTTATGTATTTTCTAGGTTGTACATATTAATGCTGCGAAACGAAAAAGAAAAGATAACAGGGACAAACACGAGAGATAGGGAGGAGTCCGTAGGATACGCGCGTGTTTAATTCTCTGGTGACGCGTCACTGAGATTGTTAACACAAAAAAAAAAAACGACGGCGATCTCTTTTCGCCATTCGCGGAGGGACAATTTGAGCAAGTGCGGTCAACGGGAATTCATGACGCAATGGTACGGCGATAGGAAAAGAAATCGTTATTCTTCAGTCATGATTTTCGTCACTTTATTTCAACGGCCAAATCGAGCGGGTGAAAAGGGACGTGTACGATATATTCGTAATCGCGTAAATGCAAGTAAGCGATAAAGGTTGTAGTTGGTCGTCAGCGCTATTAGAATTTTTCTACGTGTACATAAGACTAACAAGAACACAAACACATATCGACGAATGGGAAACATTCGCCGACGACTGTGTGAAATTATTTAAAGTGAGTGAGAGAGAGAGAGAGAGAGAGAGAGAGAGAGAGAGAGAGAGAGAAAGGAAGCGTGCGAGAGGAACGAACGATAGAAAACGCCGAGACGATTTTGACGAAGCGAGCGCGATACGAGTTAAAAAAGAAACGACAAGCAAACAGAAACAAAAAAGTGAAAAACAGAGTGTAAACATTTAATGTTTTTAATGATCTTGTACACATGGATAAAGCATGTAAATACATCGATATAGTTTATCGTAATACGAATATAAACATTTAATGTTTTTAACGATCTTGTACACACTGATAACACGTAAAATGTAAATACATAGAGATTACCGAAATTGAGCAAATTACTTGACCATATTTTACCCATCATTTTTTTTCTCTGTCGTGTTTTGCGGGTTTCCGTATATCCGTAACGATACGATTTTTTCTGTATTCTCGATGAGGACCTCCTCGTCAAGACCTTGTAATGTTCGATCCAATGAATACAAGGCGTTTTTTATTTCAAATTCCTTCCGGCTTATTCAAAAGAAATTAACATCTGGAAAAGTCTATACTTTTCGCACGGTACCAGACTCGGAAATGCTCTCTGGGGAGCTCAATTTTACACCGATAATAGTGCAGAGATAAAACATGTTTTCTAGTGTTTCTTCTTTGACAGTAAATCGAAAAACGTTTGATTGAATGGTTTTTCTCATTTTTCTACATCAGAGATACTTTTGTTTCTCATTTATCTATTTTCACGGGCGCTCTGTCAATTCCTCACTTGCTCTGTGAAATTTTACTTCAGCCATGCGTTTGTATTTTTTTAATATGAGGTTCGGACATTCCACGTGAAAAATCGGATCCTTTTTTCTTTGCTTACTCGTTTGCGTTTCTTGACGATGGAATTGAAAAGATTAGAGTGGATGAAGCTAATGAAATGAAAGATGAATGTGAGCAGAAGTGAAAATTACAGAACGATTGGAGAAAGAAAGAATACAAAAATTGAAAAACAATGGGAAAGCGTTAATCTTGTAAAAATGTGCGCGTGTGCCCCGTGTAATGCGAGTCAATGTAAAAAAAGTACGAGGTAAGAGTGAAAGGATGTAAATGATGTACAATATGTATGTAAACCCACGTGAAGATTGTAAATTATGTACAAAATGTAAAATGATGAAATACGATTGTTATTAATATAATTAGCGATAAGATTTTGAAGATATTAAAAGCGAAATGACGAAGGAGACGGAGCAGTCATTTTTTAGTCGACCCTTTCATCGTAGCCCGTGACTGATTAACCGAATAAATGCAGATGACTGGCAGTTTTTCAAATTATGAGGTAACAAGTCTGGATTATAATTACAAAACGAAAAAGTCGTTAACACACGAAAAATCATATACGAAAAGAATTCAGTTCAGTTGAATCTATGATCAGAGGATGTGAACGATTTATTTATTAAAAAAAGGAATATTGGGTCATTTTGAGAATTGTTTATTCCATCGAAGCAATCGATACTCAGAATAATTAATTAATTTGTTTCTCATCCCAACATTTCGCTGGCCATCTGTGAATAAACAATATTTCCGATGCAAGTAATTAATGTTCTTTTCTAAGCAAAGTGAAATGGGTAAACGGTGCCGAAGTGGAATGCCTTAGACAACCGATTCAAATGTTTCTAGGACCTGCCGCATGAACGAGGAACGTGAACAGTCGGGAAACCATTCAACGTTCCCTTTACATCCGCTCACGATTCGATTGTAAATGTTTTCGAATACCCGAAAAAGAATGTGCAATTTTTATGTACGACCAAGGAAAAAAGGTTGAAATGAAAAGCCCGTCCAGAAGAGGGCAAATTAATCCATCGCGCATCGATTTTCTGGCATAAATGTTTTTTTTTTATTCTTGCTTTTTTGCTTTTCGCGTTCTGTTTGTTAGCGGTATATCACACTGAGAGATAGAGAAAGACTGGCTTCATGCGAGACAGTAAATAAAATTGTAATATCAATCTTCGTGGTGTTTATTGCTAGAGGTCCCCTCGTACGGGCGCTCGCACCAGCCTTCTCGTTCTAAAAAATTACCGGCCCCCGCTCGAAGGTACACAGACTTACCAATTATTATACAGCTCGGAAACGTGGAAAGGGTAAGCGGAGCTTTGGGGTAATATACCTTGGTTTGTTTTTTTTTTCTTTCATTTATAATCTTGAGGTTTCTTTTTTCTCGATCGTTATAGTGAAGCAAAGTTTTATCGTCTTCGTCGTTCCTGCTGAACGTACCACTAATGATCGGTCATAGTTTAATGGAAAATCCAATTTGAAAGGAGTTCACGGAGTTCACCGTGGTCGAGCTGGAATAGAAAACGTTCCTTCGATGTTCCCACAGCAGAAACGTTTTTCTATTAGTAGAGAAATAGTTTGTTTCATTTTTCCTTTTCTTTTTCCTCACGCATTCAAAATCTTCACATTTTTGAATGTTCGCGATCCGAAATTGTATGTCTCGCGCATTTTGCAATGTACCTCTCATATACGGCCACGCACCGATTCTTCTGTACAGAAATTCCATTACACACATCACGTATTCTCTCTTTCTCTCTCTTGTTTTCTGCCTCTCTTTGTTTATTATCGTAAAGTGGTCACTTAGGCGAACATACAGTGCAGGACTGCGTACAAACGCAGTGAATTTGCAGTATTACGAAAACTACCTTCCCACAATTTTGCTAAAGGCAGAATAAAAATTTTCTATAAAACATACATACATAATGATATGTGTAAGGATGCCAGAAATTCCAACTGAGATCCCTTCGAACAATAATAACCAGTGCACAAAAAATCATGCTGAATTCGAACTCTGACTCAACTCTGATAGTGATATGAGTAGTTCTTTATTTCATCTCATCAAATCCGCTTGACTAAAAAACCAATTAAAATTTATGGACTGAAGTGGAAAGATACTTAGTTTTTTCCATCTCGTTATCGTAACTTTTTGACAAATGGCAGCTATTCGAAAAGTATTGTCGCTGATAAGAATGGATGTGTTTTTAAGTAGTTACGATATAAGTAGCGACAATTATATCATTTTTGAAAAAATGAAGCTTTAAAAGTGAATTACCAGTAATTTTTCACGCTCTTGAGAAATACTCATACAATTTAAAAATATTCATAAATAGATCAAGAAAAAAGAGATCGCGCACCAGACTTAATTCGAAGAGTTCGATACGAACACGCATTCTTTGAGATCTGTTAATATTGTTTAAAGAGGTAGAACTTCTCCGACAGTCCAACACACAAAAATACATAACCGAAAATGTTTCGACGAACGTTTACAATCTCGCTGATACAAATGTCAGTAGGAAATTCTGCCGGCGACTAGCACGCAAAACTTGAATTTGGGATCTTCACTCGCGTTTGCTTTTATCCCCGACCGACAGGATCGCCACGATTGGATGTTCGCATCTCGAGAAACGCTGCGGGCTCGCTGCATGCGTAAATAAAAAAAAATTCAGTAAAGCGGATTCTGGAGGCTGGCGCAATCACAGAGAGCGTCCACGACGTCGAACAAACATTCCGAGATGTACGCGTCATTGACGAGTGCGGGGTATGGGGGGGGGGGAGTAGTCTCCGGGGCGCGATGAAGCTCGCGGGCGATTAGGCGCCTCTCGTCCGCGTGTCGAATCAAAGTATGGTACACGTGTGGAAATTAACGTGGAGCGAATCGTCGGCACGTCGGATTGCGAATATTACCGGGCCTGTGTGTCTGTGATTGTGTGTGCTTTATTTTTTTTTCGTGGCGCGTACCGTGTTTCGCCGAAGGACGAGACGAAGGCGGCGGCTTTCGCGTATTTGCGATCCACGCCTACGCGTAATTAAACCACTGGTTGCACGTGGCGCGAGCGTTCCTTGGCTCAACTTCAGATGCACGAGCGTCCTTTCATTTACTATACAAAAAAAAAAAAAGAAACAACGCGAGATCAGTCGAAAGGTTAATGACAATTGTAACGCTTTTACCGCTAAAAGGAGCCGAGCATTCGTTGTTTCCTCTTTTTCGCTTTCATTTTTTTATCTCGCGTTTGAAACTCATCGGCGGTTGCTCTTTGATCGATTTTCGTGGGGGTTCGAGTCTGCTTCGGTCCTTTCTAATACACGTCACGATTTTTGCATATAATTTGTCAATATATATGTATATATATATGTATGTATGTATGTATATATATATATATACACAGATGGCGCAGTTATCTCCGCTAAGACCGCTCTCAGAGCCTCGACTACGAAGACACTGTTAGCCCTTGCCTCGATGGGGGTCTTTCTTCATCTTTGATGATCTTTCGAACTTTCGCCTTCCTCCTCCTTCTCCTCCTCCTCTTACTTGTCCAGGCCTGTTCAGCTTTTTAGTGAGAATTTAATTATCCATCGGTTGTCGCACACGTCACGTTCTCTCAATAAATCACTTCGTAGACCGTTGCCTTCTTGTCCCCGGAACCGGTGACAATGTACTTGTCGTCGGTCGAGATATCACAGCTCAGCACTGATGACGATTCCTTCGACTGAAAATAATCGGAAGAATCATTTATCGGTGCCGTACTTTCCGCGAAATTGTCGCACATTGGCCTATTACGGATTGGCCTATTGCGGCCTATTACTATCAATTAGTGAATAATGGTCCTTTGGACTAATACAGGAGTAATGCCACTGTCTCAGGAACCAGTGAAGTAAATGGGACAAAATTAGGAAAAAGTTAGCATTTCTTTTTCAAAAGTGCGGGGTTGAGTAATATGGAGAAAAACGGACAGGGTACCAGGCAGAGAATTGGATAGAGATCGGGAACGTCTATTACTACCGCGTATTCGCTCGTAATGTAAATTTCCTCCGAAATACTTCGAAGAATATTTACATTACTTCGTCCAAAGGTTAACAAAGTTATTTACAACACTTCCCGTAATATCTTTCCTCAATTTCCATAAAATCCAACGTAATTGCAAAAACGATTGAAAAAATAAATAACACAAAAGTAACCCGGTTCTAAACGTAAATCCGGAATAGCCGAGGACGAGTAAAATAGCGAGAAATCACCTGGAATATAGAAGCTCCGTAGGGTGTGCGCCACGCATTGAGAAGATTGTCCTTGCCAGTGGAGACGAACCATTTGCCACACGAGGCGAATCTGAGGGAGAGTACGCAGGATTCGTGCAAATGGAGCTGATACTTGTCGCTCTTGGTGGCGTGGAGTACTTCGACGTTGGAATTCTCCATGCCAACGGCGAGCCATTCGCCGGTCGGGCAATAACCGAGGGAGAATATTTGTGACGTGAAGTCGTGTTGTTGGAGTTGTCGGCCCTCGCGCAAGTCCCAAGATCTGACGGTATTGTCCAACCCTCCGGTCCATAATTTCGAGCCGTCCGCCGATATGTCGATGCACGAAGCACCGTCCGTGTGACCTTGAAATTGTCTAACGAGGGCCTGATTTTGAAGATCCCAAACGGCTATGTTGCCGTCGCTGCAGCAACTGAAGCAAACCTTCGAGTCCGGTGATATAGCGAGAGCGTAACAGGCGGGCGCCGAAGACGTCAGTTCGGCCTTTATACGAGGCGTTGGGCTCACCAAGTCCCATATACTCAACTGACTCGCCTCACCACCCACTATAAGTGTTCTTCCGTCCGGCAAGAGTTTCACCGAACGTATGTAATTGTCGCGTTGCAGGCAATCCAGCTGTGACACCGGCTTCGTACTACCACCCACACCCTGACCAATGTCCCACACTTTAACGCAACCCTTACCACCGGTATAAACGTATTTCGTTGGATTAGAGATCGTCACCGCGCACACCACCTCACCGTGATTCAGGGTGTTTATCTGACGCGCGTGCCGCGGTATACCGGGCCCTATCAGAGCGTCCGTTGGAAATGGCACTGGCTGTAATTGCCCGTCTCCGTTTGTGTGGAACGAGTACGCACTGAAAAACGAAATCGTTCACTTTTAAGGATCCTCTTGCGTTAGACGAATTTAAAGATTAATTGTTGAAAATTTGTATGTGTCTTCTCAACAATCATACTCAACTGTGGATAAAATTTGAGAAAGTTTCAACGTCTAGAAATCGTGATATTTGTTGCAAAAAAATCGTATTTTTTCATAACTTCCTACCGGGTGTTTCATAATTACTGACACACTCGGGATTGACGGGTTTGCGGAGGTGACCGAAACAATCGTGCCAAGGCGTTTTTCGATCCGTCCATCAGTTTTCAAATGAGAGCGATCCGAATTTCGTATTTTTGTTTGGGTTGGAATGGTATGTTTGGATTTGTTTGGGTTTGTTTAGGTTTGAATGGTTTGTTTCGGTTTGTTTGGGTGAGGTAGATAGGCGTTCATGATCGCCCGAACCCGCCAGTCCCAGGTGGGTCAGTAATTATGAAACATCCGGTATACGACCTCCGGTTAAGGTTACGATTTTTACCACTGAATATCTCGATTACCAAACAGTGAAACCTTTTCAAATTTTTTATACTTTATGATATGGCGATCAAGAAGTTTCACGTAATTTTTCAAACAATTAGCTTGGAAAAATGGTATCTGATGATTTTGCCTTTACTTCGTATATACTATTGTGATTATGGCGCAAGACCGACGCGCCATTAACAGACGCTTCTTAATACTTCATTATCACGTATGTTATCGCGAAGTTTGGATCGTTGGAACGCAAGGGACGCTATTGAGACTTTCGTTTCTTCACAGGGACTCGTCATTTCGTTTCTTCAAAATTAGGCGGTCAGGGAAGGGTACGGCAAATCGTTTGATTGAGATAATACATATTGAAGAGGAAGGTCCAACGTACACATACCGCGGATTTTAGGTCATGGCCGCCGTTTTCGTTTTTAACGTTTTTTTTCATACAAAAGAGTGTGAAAATATATTGAAAACATATAGAAAATACATTTTTAGAAAAATGTATGTTATTAAAAATCACGATGTTATTTCTTCTCAACAAATGAGAAAAAAATGAACAATTTTTTGTTCGTAATTGAAACATGATAACGAAAAAATCTTGGTCAAGTTGTAGTTAATATTATCAATTTTAAGAAACACACCACGCTTAGATTGAGTACACCTTGACGAAATCATTTATAACTGGTGAAATGATCTATGAAATTTCGTGCACAACTTTGTTATCGAACTTGCAAATAAATTTCCAAACGATTTCAATAATCTTACTCATGCGAAAATATTATTTTTAGTTGGAAAATAATTGTGATCGTTGAAAGAAAAACGAATTTTCATTAAGTTCTAAAGACACGTGATTCAACATCGTGAAAAGTACAGAATTATTTGTGTTCTTCGTTTCTCCGTTGAAATACGTTAGAAATATCTAAAATGGTATTATACTCACGGTTTACCACCCGGAATGTTGTTCAGACCGTTAGTCGATGGTATCCTCACGTGGCCGTCGAAGCCGAGCTGAGAAGTACGACATGAAAAGCAGAAATAACGTGAAACGAATTTTTCGGTGTGATATTGATTATCGGTGTTATCAGGGGGCGAGGAGGGCTGCCCTAACGGTGATAATCGAAGCGTGACAACAATTAATCCGGTGAGGGGCTTGAGAGGGGGGGGGGGGATAAAAATGTGAATACCATCGAAGATCGCGCGTAAGGCAAGCTGCTGTAGGAGGAAGGCGACTGAGGTGGCTCATTGCCGCGGGAGGGCAAGCCCTGATAACCCTGAGGCGGCGTTTGCCTCGACGACGGCGGATGATAGACCCGCGATCCCAAGACCCCAGGGATGACCCCCATAGTTGGGGTACAACTGCGGGATCCCCTCGCTGCTGCTACAGGCGTACCCGGCTTGTCGATCTGCAATTGTCGTCATTATATCGTTGCACAGTTTTTCCCAATTTTTCGTCATGAGGAAGAACAATTTTTAAATAATCGGTTTGGATGAATAGTTTGATCGGTTAGACGATATTGATCTTTTTTAACTGTAAACATTTTTGAGAATTCACATTCGAACGTTTCAAGACGATATGCGCGAGCTTTTTTTTATATGCTTGCGCACTTGTGAAAACTTTAATGTTGCCTTATTATTGAGCAGATTCGTGTATACAAAGTATGGAGTAAATAGTGGTCCGACGTTAAGGATTCAATATACCAGATAGTTAATTGTAACATATTTTAACGATTTAACCATATTTTAATCATTTTAATCCAAGGGTTCAAAAAAAAATGTGAAAAATTATTGTTTTTTATGGATTGTATTTTATTTACGCCACACCCATTTTTCATGATTGCTTTATTATTCGGCAGCATGCAACACAGATCAAGATGAAAAATAATGGTTATTGTTTAAAATACAGCCAAATTTGTAACAAAAGATTACAAATTCGTCAAAAAAATACAATACATTTCTTTTTGATAACCCTTGGATAAAAATGGGTGAAATGATAATATAATATAGTTAACTATCTGGTAAATTGAATCCTTAACGATGAACAACTAATTACGTCACACCCTGTATAAAAATCGGTATTGTTGTTAGTCCTGAAGATCAGTATGGGTTAAAATCGGTATTGATATTGGTAAAAATTGGTATTGCTAGCAGAAAAATCGTCATCGTTGAAAATCGACATTGGTATTGCTTTAAATGGTAATCGGCATCAATATTGGTGTTATAATGGGAAAGTGATTTGAAATAACAGGATGGATTTGAAAAACGGATCGTTCGGATGTTGAAGATGGGCTGACGGTTGTTGGGTCTACCATAAAGAAGTGAGGATGAAGTGGTGGGCTTGAGGAAGGTAGGAAGAACTGTAAGTAGGAGGAGCTGCTGAAGAGGATTCCCAGGAAGGAAGATTAGACCGCGAGTGTATCGGTAAAAATCGGTATCGATTAAAATCGTTATCGTTATCGGTGAAATCGACAAAAAAATGACAATGCCCTGATGTCGGTAAAAATCGGTATTGGTATAGATATTAACACGCATTTTCCATTCGTCACCGTTGACTCGCCGTGAAAAACAAAATCGTAAAACAGCTGCAAGTGAAAATATTGTCGAGCTTGAAGCGAAATTTAAGAGAATGATCAGATCGTCCACGGATTTATCGTTTGGACGTGACGTGTTGCTAAACTACATCGATCGTGTCGATCGATCGAGAAGCTTGCTCTTCGCAAGATCTTACATCTTTACTTTTCAGAGAGGGAGTGCTCCGAGCCGAGGAACTTCCGCTGCGTGACGGTGGCCTGTCCTTGACCGAGGCGGGACCGGAACCAGTTATCGGGCCTCCGTGACTAGTCACGCTGTGCTTATCCAGATTTCCGTTCTCCCGATGATCCGAGTGATCGCCATTGGCGTGCGGTGAAGTCGCCTCCTTATCGTCAACGGTGCGTGAAAATAGAAAAAAAACGCGAAAACGATCGCCTGAAACCCTTCCTCCAATACGATTGAAATATTCTTTACGATTCAATAAAATAAACATTTTTTCTTGTTAAAAAAAATGTCACAGAGCAGTTTCGCGATCATTCAAAAATGAAAAAAAAAATGATTATGGGACTCACCTCGTTCGCCACGTCGACGACGAGATCCTGGTCGCTCTTGTCACCATCACTGTCCTGCAACGACCAAAATGGATTGAGAAATAAATTAAAAAATCATTTTACGAGATTAATGATGCTGATGTTTCTGGATGACTTCCACTCTCTAGTTATAAGCAGATCGTTCGTATCGCTCAGAATACGCCAAGATAATAGGAGGAATAACGATTTAGTGAGGAAGAGACTCGAGGAGACGGAGAGAGATATAGGAAGGGGTCGAGATCGATCGTCGTAAAATAAACAGAGTTTCGTTGGAGCGTGTGCTCTATGTTTATCGTATTACATCGTGATAGGACCCTTATCAATTAATTATGCATACATGTGGTATTCGTAGTTGAGCATATCCGAGAAAATTTAGTGCTCAAGGCCACGCTATTTTTTTATATTCAAGATTAACGAGGTGCTTATCAGTACAGTGTATGAAAAACATATTTTTTTCGTTTTTCGTTACAGCCTATCGATGTGATAATAGTGAACGCGGCTTTTTTTCATTGTGGGATGATTTTATCGCATGTAATCGAAAATGAAATACTATTTTTAAACGTTTAACAAATATCCCTTTAACAAATATCCCGTCCCGTGATGTTTTTCGCAGACGCAACGGTTCGAAAATAATTTTGAACTTACGGAAAAAGTTCGATTCTGTTGTAAAACATTTTCATCGCAATAGAAATGAGTTCTAACTTGAGGCAAACATAAGCCTACAAATCAGCTTCTAAGTCCAAAAAAAAACGAGAACACCTCCTCTCTGAAGAACCAGCAGCGGAAAGTTGAGAAGGTGCGCCGTTGCAATTTTGAAATCGTGTTTATCATGCCATAATCGAGTGGAATATCGTTGAAATTAAGTATTTACAAACAATTATTATAATCACTAACATATAGATCTACAATGACATGCATACATGTTATAAAAACGGGTTTTCGTCGACGAAATTATATATATTTTTTTAGCTGAAAAAAATAGTTTTAGTTTAATAATAATTATTTTTTATGCAGAATGACACAACAAAAAAGATATTCGCTACGCAGTAATTCTACATTAATCGAGACGCTTAATGGCGACCAAGAATACGAAGATGCAAACTGTTCAAATTCCGACGACAGCGGGGACGAGTTTGCTGTCTCGGACAATGAAGTAAGCGACACCGGTTCGACCGAGAAAGCAGGTGGGGATGAGGGTCCTAAGCAGGTAAAATATCACGACTTCGAGAATGAAAAGAAAAATGCCATAAAAAGACACAGGCTTACGGATGCAGATACGGCATACGGATTACTATTTTATACTACTAATGTACTAGTGTACTATTCTGGCTAAAACTTCAGCATTTTGTTGAGTCAAATTTGAAAAATGCCTCCGAAAATACCGACTTAGATGTATTTTCCCCTTAAAATTATCTCAATTTTAAGCACGCTGAAAAAATCTTTAATTTCTTACAACCATTACGGACTATTTTTTTCCCTTAAAATATGACTTATTATCTTACAGTTCATTTAAAAAAACAAACAGGTTTTCAAAATTTCTTTCTTCAATTCGGCCATTTTTCTATAATGAAACTTTATTTTAAAATTTTTATAATTATTGTAATCGATTACTAAGGAGTTTTTACCCTTAAACAGTGTCGTTATGACATTAATTCCACACATTCGTCGATGAAATAGAAAGTTTTGGAAAGTCGAAGTGCAAGTTTGCCCCAGTGTGGTGAGTGTGTGGCCTCAAAGGGAGTGTGGTGGCTACGGGTTAAGGATGTTCTTGCGTTATATGAATTTAAAGATTAATTGTTTAAAATTTGTATGAATCTTCATAACAATCATACTCAACTGTGGGTTAAATTTTAGAAAGTTTGACCGTCTAGAAGTCGTGACATTTTTTGTAAAAAATCGTCTTTTTTCATAACTTCGTATAAGACCTCATGTTAAAGTTGCGATTTTTACTGAATATCTCGATTATCAAACGGTGAAACCTTTTCAATTTTTTGAATACATTATAATATGACGCTCAAGGAGGTTCACGTAATTTTTCAAACTTTAAAAAAATTGTAGCTGATGATTTTGTCATTACTTTGTATATACTATTGTCATTATGATGCAAGAACATCCTTAATTGTCCCAATGACGTGTCAAGTTCGCGTGCAACTGAAAATTCGCGACCTCTTCCGTTCTCGGAGCCGGAAGTGCGAAAAATCCTCAAATTCCTCAATTCGAAAAACGACCGCTGGCCGTTCTTCATCAGCAGTTTTCGTGTGTTTGTGTCCAGCAAGATACGAGGACACTTCGCGGGGGGATCATCATCTGCGGATGAAGGTGTACGGAGAGGGTCGTAACGCGATGAAAACGGGGGTGGTGGAAGATGGTGCGCGAGGCCGAATAAGAAATTGTTGAAGGAATGTGAGGCGCGCAGTAAATTTGTGTACGGACGATGAACCTCGGTAAATAGAGAGAGCCATGTGGTAGTATTGATTTCAGTGGTATTAAGGGGTGACGAGGGAGTTGTGCTCGGAGCTCCGAACAGGGAAAGAGAATGAGAGAGAGAGAGAGAGAGAGAGGGAGAAAGAGAGAGAGGCCGAAGAGTGGAAGGGGGTGGAAGGATGGCAGTGGTTACTCTATAAGGGAGCAAGCGCACAGTGGAAGGAAAAGAGGAGAAGAAGAGGGTTGACTATATTCCACCCCTCAGCGTGCTCATTCTAGCGTTAAATATGATACAAATGTTATCATCTCGTCTATTCCATTCCCTCTCGATGGTAAGAAGGCCACGGGCGATCCAATCAAAACCCTCTTTCTTCGACCATCTCTTCATCCCTCCTCACCCTCACTTTCCGCGGATCTTGCCGTAGTTCAAAGTCCCAACTTTCGCCGATTTGCTACCCCTGAAGGTGCGGCTGCTACCCCGACACAAACTCCTTTATCTTTTTTTCTTCCTCCCGTTTTTCTTCTCGCTCTTCTTCGCCACCGATTTTCCAACCCTCCCGCCACCCGCGATCGTCCCTTCCACCGCGGTCTCCTCGTTCCTCCGAAACGCTTATTCAACCACCTGCCTCCCGATGCTCCTCCCGCTAGTTCTCACGACTCCCTCATCCCCCCCTCAAAACCACCAACACTCGCTACGTGCACACCCTAACGGAGCGAAGGATCATGCTATTAACGGAGGCCCTATTATTCGACCATTCCACCTCTCGACCGCCCCCATAACCACTCCTCTCCGAAATCCCTCATTCTTTTTTACTTTTATTTTTCTTTTACTCATTCGGAATCTTCACCTTTTTCTCTTGGCTACCCTCCTCTGTTACACTTTTTCCTCCTTTCTCCTTTTGTTTCCTCTCGTTTTGTCCTTCTTCGTACATTTTTATCGCACCGGTCCTTCGCCTCTCATTGTACCTGAATTCACCCCTCCTCCTGTTGACTCTTTCAACGTCTTCATTCTTTTGTTCTTCGCTGGCAGCGTCTTCGACGTTTGTTGATGCACGGATCAAACTCCCGCGTTATCGTTCCAAATTCGCTAATGGTATCTTTTGTTTTCCCTCTTTCGTATGTTTTTACGAATAACCCAGAAAAAGAAGAGCGTTTTCGTTGTCTTCGATTATTTTTACGTTTTCGTGTCAGTAATTGAAAGATCACGTGAATTAGTAAATATTCGATACTGAATCGAATAATGAATATTCAATTTGTATATTGCGGACTAATTGGATCTACGCTACGATGGCTATGAAATGTGGCGTTTTTTACAGGACGATTTTTTAAACCCGTAATGGCCAGCCGGGGTCCAGTGTACCCCAGGCAAATTTTGTAGTGATATATAATTGAGAATCGAACTTGTGTTGTTGTCTGAACCGACTCCAACATTATTTAATCGGTGGCGATCGACGTAGCAAATAGTGCTGTTCATGAAAATTATATTTGTTTTTTGAAAATGTACTATTTTAAGAGTAACCTTACGTAGGTTTTTTTGCCATATCGTAAAAATCAAAATTGGGGTTTTTTATTCTTTTAAATCTGATTGTTTTTTCACCACGTTCAAATTTTAAAATGAAAGAAAACACGATTGTATTGCTTGGAAAACATATGGAATAGAATACTCGTGTAAGATTTGCATCAATATATCAAGTAGAACGCAAAAAGCAATAAGTTTTCGTCATGGGGTCCACTATATCCCATGTAACCATTATGTAGTGTATAGAAGGTGTGACCATTACGGGTTAAAATGGATCGTTGATTTTGAAAACGGGACGATCACAAGGCGTCGAGTAAAAAGGATATTATAGACTACGAGGACATTTCATGCACTCAAGTTCCATCGAAAATTCCCTTGCCATAACCAACGAGAAATCCTATAATTATTTCACTTCTCTACTACCAGTATCGTCACGTCAGATACAATCGATTTCTGTTCAATTAAAAACAATCATAAAAAATTGGAGAACAAAAAAATTGGTTGATGGAATTTTTGAGGTCGTGTTTTTCTGTGGATAATTATAGACAAAGAGCAAGATGAGATTAGAGACTGAGAGAGAGAGAGAGAGAGAGAGAGAGAGAGAGAGAGAGAGATAAAAGTAGGTGTAGGAGCATAGAAAAATGGGCGGCGCGTAAGGTGCAATAACGATGGAGAAAGAGGGAGAGAAAAATACAAAAAAGAAAACAGTCACAAGGTGGAAAAAGAGAAGACACTCGCGCGTCGGTAAGAAATGCGGCAGAGCGGTCTTGCAATTTAACTTTTACGAGATCTTTCTCTTCCTACCCCTACCCTCTTGCCTTTTTCCCCTTGCCTCACGCGAGCTTTTCTCCTTCTCTTTTTCGCCACGACATTGCTCTTCCAAGGATGCGAGACGTCGCTTTTACATCGGTGTACCGGAGGGTCCAGCTTTTTACCGTGTATTTCCCTTATCTCGAAGATTCCATCCTCTGGCTCTTCCGTCACCCGGAGACTTATTACCTCCGTATAAATGAGTATATTACTAGGAGCTTATCTGGACGTATCTTCTTTTTTTTTTCGTTTAAAGGAAAAATTCTTCCATTACACTGTTACCTCTAGCCGATTGAAATTAATTAGCTCGAATACGTGCGTCAATCAAGATTGATGTTTCAAGTAGAAAAATGCAAGGGTCAATTTTTATGCGATTCGAACGAGGACAGAGCTCGGGTTACGTTTTTTTTTCTCACTATCTTTATAAATATTTTGATAATTAAACAATCATAATATCGTTTATGTCGAAAAAGTTTTTGATATCGATCAACAGTTTATCATTTTCGTAATAACAAAAATTTCAAAAAAAAGCATCGGGTTCCACTTCGTCCATTATTAACCCGGTAAGAACGCGGCAGAGTGTGCCATACCCACGGTGTTGTCGGTGAATGTTGTTCAAAATTCGTTGTAACTTGTTTCCAGTAATGTAAAATATAAAAAAATAATTAAAATAATGCTTTTTCTTAAAAATCTAGTTTTACAGCGAATTTGATAAAAGGGTATGTCAAACCCTGCCAGATATTCCTTGTTACATTTTCTCACCACACTCTCGCTGGGTTAACTGAAAGAGTCCACTAAGCTTCATTGTTCGTCGATATTCTCCAATGCAAAAAAAAAAACGATCTTCAAACTCACCAAGACTCTTTCTCTCTCGTCAATCTATGAAACTCCAGCTTTATTTTTCTAATATACGCCAACGTGGAAAACGAAAAATCGAGAATTTATCTAGGGTCTAAGCAAGGCCCTGTTAGGCTTCGAGTAATGACCATCTTCGAAAAGTATCTCGGACGTATGAGTATCCCCGTGATCGAGCCTGCAACAGCAGGGAGATAGCAGTGCGTGCGAATAAGGCAGACGGAGGGATTTACGATGAAGGATATACAGGCACGAGACCAGGACGAAGGGGGTGGCTTGGTGGCTGTCATACAATAAATACGATATTTGCGCCCAGCCCGGAGGGTTGAAACCCAGAGAGGACGAGAAAAGAGAGAGAGAGAGAGAAAAGCTCCAAAGAGGTAAAGCGAGAGGGGGGAGGAGAGAAAAAACGATGGCGGGTTGGTGGGTGGTGGAGGAGTTAGAACAGGAGAGAAAAGTGTAAGGAGAGGGCAAAGCGAGAAAGCGTGTGGAAGAGGTATCCTATATATGGGAGTATATTTATATACGTGTATTTTGTACATATATAAATGCCTGTGTACTGTATAGACGTTGGAAGGTTTGCGATCTGGCTGGGCTCTCTTCTATTCTACTGGGGTTGGTGGTGGCGTGCGTGCGAGAGTTGGTGGTGGCCGGGTTTCCAGCGAAAGAGAGAACGATAGAGAGGGACGAGGAGGAAAGAGAGACGCGAGGAAAGAGCCGTAAAGAGACCGTTGGCGGGTGGGAGAGAGACATCGAGAATGGACCGAGGGCCCGAAAGAGGGAGACGGAAATGCCGAGTGGTGTACACGAGCTCTCATCTGTGGGCGAAAGAGACCAGGGAGCGACAGAGGGAGAGAGAGAGAGGAAAAAAAAAGAAACAAGAGGACAACGGGAAAAAAGGAAAAGCGAAAGGGTGAGCGCGGCAACGGGAGAGTGGAAAAGAGGTAGGGGTAGTTGAGAGCGAAAACCGTGGGGAGTTAGGGAAAAAAAACGACCAAGAGAAAGATAGCGAGTTTGGTATAGATTTTTATGTCTGCGAGAAATACAAAATGATGGATATAAACCGCCTGCACTCCGCCCTCCCATTCTCCTCCCTTCACTCTCTTTTCCCTCTGTCCACCCCCAAGCGATGCTCGCAAGGTTCTCGCAGCCTCGTTCGGTTGCACCTCTCCTAGTACACTGTACACGAGAAATTTCGAAAGCCCAGGAATCTGCGCGTTCAGAGGTATCGGCACTTCGAGGACGGTCCCTAATATTATTTCGAAAATGAATCATCGAGCTTGGAGACAGTCGAGTCTCTTCGAATCAGTACGTATATTCCTCCATCGGTCCAGCGATAGTTTCAAAGACATCGGCGTTTACTCGAAATCGAGTGCGGATAGAGTCCGCAGAGAGAGAGAGAGAGAGAGAGAGAGAGAGAGAGAGAGAGAGAGAGAGCGAGAGACTCGAAGGGTCTCGAAACGCGATGGTCTTCGAAATCACGAGCCCTCGTATGTGTACGGTTAGGACCAACACCTCGTGGCTATCAGAGGCACAACTCTACTCTTAAAGCCCCTCACCTCTCTCTACCCTCCCTCACACTCTCTCTTCCCTTTCCTCGCTCCTTCCCCGACTTTCACGTTTCCCAACTCGACAAGACCCAACCTAAACACGAACCCGGCGTCTGCGGGGGGAGCCAGATGTATATAACTTTACCGACCTAGCTGCCTTTCCCTTCCGTTTCCCTTCCATTCATTCTCTCTCTCTCTCTTCATCATGCCTCTCCTCACACCCCTTGGCTGCACCCTCTTCACAACTCGCGGGGCTCTCAAGCTCTCGCCAAAGCTCCGAGCGAATGTTTTGTCATCATAGCCACCCTTCCTCCATCTTTTTCCCCCCCTCCCCCCCCCCCCCCTTCCACCGCCGCCCCTCGACCCAACCCTCACCCTCACCACCCACTCACCCATCCACCTCATATTCTCCTCTTCCGCGTTCTCTTTTCCCGTAGATTTCTCCGGTACACTCGCCTTCCATCACTTTCTCCATCTCTTTGCCACCCTCCTCTTCTTCCACACTCACCACTCTCTTTTCTCTATACCATGCTTTGTCGTTTCACTCTTTGCTCCACCGATTCGCATCTATCTACGCGAAAACGAATGCTCTCTTTCTATCCCAGCTCCAAGCATCAGCAACCACCCACCCGCCACTCCTGTTCCTGTCACTTCCACCACCCGGGGTTATCCCGCAGTCGTATACACACTTGCGACGAGAAATATAAGCGAGGGGGTTACTCTCGCCTCTTTCACTGTTGCCTTCTCTCGCTGCAACTGCACTCGCTCTCTCTCTCTCTCTCTTTCTCGTCATACACATCGTCCGCATTTTCCACGTTCCTTCTCACTGTCGTTCTGTCACCCCTATTGGAGGCCCTCCGCGTTCCCTCCGCCGCGATCGCTTTACGAACAGTTTCGCCATTTTCCCTGTCACACGCGATACACCTCGAATAATATTCTCGTTCATGTTCCATTCGAGAAAGAAATTCTTCAACGAAGAATACTCTGTTGAAAGAAAAAAAAAGAAAGCGCAATTGTTTATTGTTCTTAACCTGGCTTATGTAAGGGAAAAACCTTATTGAACCAAAAATTGCTAGGACAGCACGGCAAATGTTATGTCAGTGGAAGACAAAATTGTGCGTACGAATAAAAATCAACGCAACGAGGATGAGCCAAGGTCTCGAGTTGCGTCGAAGCTCTCCTGGCTAGCTATTCGGGCTCCTCATCAAACACGTACGAACCAACCATGAAAAAAATAAGTATTTTGGTAAATGAGAGTGAAGAAAACGAGTGAGAATTTTCGCACCTCGGTTCAACGTCGTTCAACACTCGAGATCCGCGGAAGTAATCCGGATATTTCAGCGGAATTGAAATAAGAGGCGTAAAGGACAAAAATATATTTCTCTCGGTTGTCTCGTTCCAAGATGAACGAACGGCTCGTCCAAATGGTTCCGACTGTGATTGGTCGGAGCTCTCTAAAAAATTATGCCCACTTTTTTGTATCTACGTACAAAAAATAGTTCGCTTGACTGTGTCTCATTTGTATATATGCATGCATACGAACGCACGTACCGCTTTATATATATGTACATATATAGACTCTCGCTATACCCATCAGTAATATCTCGTCTTCCTCTTTTTTTCCGCTGACTTTCTCTTCGCTCGTTCGCTTTTCAAATTCCCTCTATGCTTCTCTTCCCACTCCCTCGGGCTCTCTTCCTCTCTCTCTCTCTCACTCTTTCTCTCTGAATGTAGCTTCGAAAAGCCAACGGCGTATAAGCTTTGACTGGAAGCAGCGGCTGCCGAGGTCTCTTGGATACGACAGGGCTTCACAGTAGTCGGCGTATTTTATTTCGAATCCTTTATTCGTTTCTTTTTTCCAACCCTCTTCTCCCTGCCGCCCCTCCCTCTCCCGGATGCCTAGGCAGCTCTGAGGCCCGAGCTTTCGCGCTTTTTTCCAGATCGTTCCCATGTTTTTTTCATTATGTATCCAACGATCCGATGGCCCAGTAGCCCGTACACTCTCCTGAAACGACGAAACGAAATAGGGGTGCGAGCAGGAGGGAGGGGTGGGGGGGGGGGGAGTGTTAGGTAATACGAGGAGAGATAAGAGAGAGAACTGGATTAAAGAAGTTATAAATGCATTAATTGAGGGGGAAAATAACGGAGAATGAAATACCCCGATTGGCGATACCTTTGATGATACGGGTAGCTTTCGAACCTCCGAGGGAAGGTTTGACACCCTCTGAACACGGAACATCAATACGCGTAATGTAAATTATAGCGAAATAATTAACGCTCGATTGTGCTTTGTCTCTTTCGTCAGAGATCGTTGGGAATGTGTACTTTCAATCGGGTTTTGAAATTATGCAGTTTTGCGTGTTGGGGTCGTTGCGGAATCGACATATAACTTCAACAATTTTTCGTAATCCGTTTCTTAACGAGCGGTTACGTGGTTCGGGGAAAAAACGAGTATTGGTTTTTGTAGAATTTTTAGACAAGGAGTTTGCCGCTTCTATTTTGCAATGATAAATGTGTCGTCTTTGAAAAATCGGGGATTGAAAATACAAATTTTTTGTCATAGAGAAATCGCTGCTCAAAAATGCCCACTGTTTATCTCGCACCCAAGTGTTACCTGGCACACCATTTTTTACCATGGTCTTAAGAGGTTGAATGATTGTGGAAATGAAACAAAGATTGTTCGTCGATTGAGGAAACTCAGAACGAGAATGAGGGTCCAACGTTTGCTGCAAGAATCGCAAATTGGAGATAAAAACTTATTGTTGCAAAGATGGAACTGATGGACAAACTTTAGAAGGGTTTTTGGAGAAACTGTCTTGTTCTGTATCGGTGGAAATGATATCTCGACATTTGACAAACGATTCGAGTTGAAATTTCAGACTCTGATTCAGTGTAATAGTCGTTCGCCTTGACTGACGTTTTTCTTAAAATTATTTTCGGTAGTTGTTAACAATAATCATTATTATTATTATGTATATTAATAATAAATATATCACGAGTTATGATTATGTAATAATAATAATGTTTACGATTTTTCTTAAAAGAATTGAAAAAAAGTTGAATTTTTTTGTTAATTGAAACACGATCACGGAAAAGGCTCGGTTGAATCGCAGCTAATCTAATATTTCATAGAAAAAATAATCTTTGCGTTTTGGAAAAAAAGGGTAGCGCAAATCGAGGTTCGAAGGTCCTTCACCCGATTGTTTAAAAATACTCAAATAATTGATGATTATTCCCGAAAGTTTCATACAGAATTTTGTCAACGCGTTTGTCGAATATAATTAAAAAAAAAATGAAACCATGATTGTTGTTTGATGAAAACAGCTTAAGTCCTTCATACGAACCTGCTAACTTGGTCATATGGAGAGAACAGTCGGGTAAATAGAGTTGTGTTTATGAGACGGTGATTTTGAAGCCATTGAGTTTCGCATCAGGTAGACTAGGACAATGGGTGGCTTCGAGGACCGTCCTCGAGACGAACAACTTTCGAGCCACGATTCTCTTTGTGAATTTACACCCTGATTCGAAAAGCTGATCATATAGCTACGCTGAAAAGAATTTCCTTTTTCAAAGATATCGCTGCTGGAGGATTGTGCTTGATATGTTGAAGGACCGCGGGAGGACGGGGTGGAAACGAGCCATCCGCATCACTAATAGCCTCGTTAAAGGTTCGCGCAGTCAGAATTCTCTCGGTTTCTCCCGATATATATGCGTGTCACTCTCATTATCGTCTCCTTCGGGAGTGATAAATGAGCAAAATCTCCTCAGGAAACCCATCCAATCATTTTTGCCATTTTTATCGGTCCAATGAAAAACGTCGTATTTGATCTCGAGGTTCTGAAGGATTAATAAGAAAATAAGAGTGGACAATTGGTTTTTTTACGTACATGATGACCAGAACGATGTTTAAGGTTTAATAATGGATATTAAAAAATCGCAAAAATTTATGAAAAATTGACGAATTGTAGTTCTTGGTGGCATAATCATACACGAATTATTTCAATTTTTTTCAACAAATGAGTTACGAGTTATAAATGTATGAAATTAACACGGTCGCTTATGGGAAAACGGTTTCTCCTGAGTTTCTTAATTGTTGAAAAACGAAACGAATCAACTAGCCCAAAATTCTAAAATATTGTATCATCAAGTATCATCGATTAAATTTTAATCTTGAGACATTTTTCGTTGGACAGATGAAACAGATGTATGGTTACTGGAAAAACCTCAGTAAATCACGTTTCAATATCGTTCAATTTGATTTCAATTATTATTGAAATTGGCTAATCAATATTCATAAGTGTCAATTTATTATTGAATCAGCTATTCGGAAAACTAAACATGTACGACATAATATAAACATGTATATACCTGATTCTACAATTTTTAACCAACTTTTTGTCTCACGATCCATCCAGTGATATCCGAAAAGAAAGGCTGGTTACCCTTCTTTTCGTCGTTCATTTTTTCTTGATCGACACGATTTTTTTTTCCTTCGAAAACGAACTTTCGTTTCTCTGTCTTGTCACAATCGTGCATTCTCGAAAACTCCAAAAATCATTCGTTTTTACGAAACTTATAATGCTAAAATTCAATTTCTGCATTTTTCATTCCAGATCCCTCTACTTGTCTTCAGCAGCTTGTTTAAATAATGAAAGCTATACGGCTTATGCATTTTTTTGCGATAAAAAAAATAAGCTCAGACAGGGCTTTACTATGTATTAGCAGTGATCATCGAATCCTGAGCTGGTCAAACCAATATGTCCATGCAAAAACAAGAAAAAAAAATCGATCCTTCATTTGAGCTAATGGGGATTTAATGAAGCACGTTTATTTTTCAACCATTCAGGATTTATTTCTACAATGATAATAGTAGTAGTAATAATAATAATAATAATAATAATAATAAAATTCAAGCCGTCGGTCGAACGCACTTGCAGCTCTGTTTCTTTTTGCTACCATTATTCCTTCCATCGAATTTCCCACCTACGTATATCTTACAGCTGTAATTATATTTACTGCCATTGTTTAATGCATATTTCCCGGTAAGAATAAATCAAAATTCAGCCGAACGATTTCGGACTGGATTTTACGTGGCCGTCCGTAATCCCATGGAGTCCTGATAAAACGGTAAATGGGGGAGAGAGATATTGAGATGGAGATCGAGAGGCGAGAGAGCGGGGAGAGAAAGAGAGAGAAAAAGAAAAGGAGAGAAAAAGAAAGAGAGAGAAAAAGAAAGAGAGAGAGGGAGAGAGGAAGAGCATGCGCGAGAATGGTTGAGAATAGGTAGAGCTAGAAACAAAATTGAACTCTGGTAGGGATGATGATGTATGAGTGTGTGAGTATGTGAGTGTGTGTGTGTGTGTGTGGGTGACAGAGAAAGAACGGCGTTCGGAGGCGGAAGTGCAACGGGAGATTCGCGATCTCACGTAAAAGTGAGAAAGCGCGAGTGGGCCAAGTGCAAAAGAGTAGGAGCGACGAGAGAGTAACGTTGGACAGTGACGAGAGGGTTGGGTACGAGACCCACAAAATAAACTGTAACCGCCCTCTCTCGCACCCCAATCTCGCCTCTCTCTCTCTCTCTCGTTTCAGCCATCTCGTCCTCGAACCTCTACGTATGAGAGGATTTCCTCTTTTTCTTTTTTTATTCATATATATACATACATGTAGAGAGAGAAAGAGAGATGGATATATATATATCCCTAGAGAAAGAGAGGAGAGAGATCCAGACGATGTGTCTCTTTCTTCGGGCCACCCGAATATCTGCTCCCTCTCTCTCTCTCTCTCTCTCTCTCTTGTCTCTTTTTGTACTCGACCAGTGCTTCTGGTGGTATAGGGCGACCGCTGCTTCTCCACCCACCTCGGTAGCCTTGGCCAAATAAATTACACCGCCTCGTGACGCGAAAAAAATCCAGCGAGTGTTGCGAGAGATCGAGCGAACGGAAAAGGAGGGAGAGGGAAAGGTAGAGCGAGTGAGAGAAAGAGAGAGAGGCAGATAGGGAGAAATAGAGAACGAAGAAGCAGAGAGAGAGAGAGAGAGAGAGAGAGAGAGAGAGTTCCCAAATGCAATATCCAGAGAGTGAGAGAGCGGATGAATCGCCGAAGTGGGAGTGCGGGAACTGAGTGGCACAGGTGAAGGGAGCGGGGCATTTGGTTAGTGAACGTGCGACAACAAGGGACGAAAGAGGCAAAAGAATCGCGCGGGGCGAAGAACGACCCGGAGCCCGCCAAGTGATGCAAACGAACAGGAGAGAACGAAAAAGGTGGGGTTGGAGGGCGGAAGGCAGAAAGAGAGAGAGAGAGAGGAAGAATGAAATAAAGAAATAAAAAAATAGAGAGCGAGATAGAGCGTGGAAAAGTGATAGAAGAAAAAAGAAGGAGAGACGAAGACCACAAAAAAAGAGGACCGAGTGAACATACTACTACGGGTGTGCAGGAGAACTCACGATATACGTATCGAATAGCGATGTAGGGGAAGTTACGAAGGGGCACAAACCGTAGTGCATACTCTTTTACGAATACACGGGATCCATATGCAAGTACGCAGGCGCAAATAGGGCCAGTAAACAGAAAGAGAAGCTCCAGAGCGAGAGGTACGTCAACTTCGAGGATAAAGGGAAAGAGAAAGAGAGCCGGGAGAAAATGGTATACGCAAGAGTGATGCTGATGGTTTGGGGGGGGGGGGGGCGAAAGCGCGGCGTACCGGTTCGCTTTAATTAGTTCGACGTGGTCAGATGAAAAATTCGACCCTCCCACACACCGTCGTTTCGTTCGTCTCCTTGCCCTCCGCCTCCTCCTCTACCCGCTCCACTGGAAGCCCAGTTTTTTTTCCTTCCCTTTACCTTTTATCCCTTATTTTATCCTATTTTCACTGTCCACCTATCCACATCCAAACCGCAACCGCGTCGATGACTCGTTTACGAATTTCCGAAAGTACACTTCGATGATTTACACGCGTGTATCGAAGAAACTTACGGAAAGCTGGATTGGAAGAAAGTTGCGGTGAGGGCGAGAGTGGGGGGGGGGGGGATGAAAACTACGCGGCAGCTTCGCCAATTTTTTGCTTTTCGTCGACACCGAGGTGCATTGATTTTTACACGTTGCCATTCCGCGGCCTAACAAGTGCGAGTACGTGTCGATGCAATTTCGGAAAAAGGCTCTGCGGCGAATCGTGCGAGGAAAATAAAATTGAAAAGGATACTCATTTCCTTTTCCCCTTTCTCTCGTAGTTCGACGTTAAATAGGGGGAAAAACACGTTGTCGTAATTTTGGCACTGACTATTTTGTGCGTTTCACCATTCGTGAATTGTCAAATTAAAAGACAAAAGAAAAGACATTTGTATAGTTTCGAAAAGCTGTCGCAGAGGCCAAAAAGTTTTATGGCCTCAAATTCGAAATGTCGTAGTTGACCTTCCCATTACCTTCACGGTTATAGCCAAGGTCAAACCAACATTGTCACTTTCTTCTACTCTTCCAACCATGGAACTCTCGTCTGAACAACTTTTCAGTACAAACTGTACTTTCCGAGATAAATCCCCGTGACGTTTCATCCAAGACACACTGTACATAACCTGTACATAGCTCAAGTTCGCCACTCTCGTTTAGCCGTGTTGGGGCTAAAGTTGCTACGCGGATGAAACTAAACGGAAGCGGAAACGCGCGGGGATACGCCCGGGGCAATCGCAGGATTGAGCCTTCCGAAGAGGCTGCACGGTGACGCAACTATGCAACAAGAAGTATCCTGCACGGATGATAAGCGAGAGGGGCAACTCTGTATACTCGTTGTTTCCAACGATACTGACGTTATTACCGGTATTCCTCGAGCTCCCGAATATAAACCGCAGACCCCTTGGGCGCCCATGTGGATTCGCCATTTTACCCATACATGATGGAAACCAAGGCTGGTCCAGTTGAATCGAAGTAGGATGAAACGTGGAGATCGAAACGATTCGACATTTCCGTAATATTTTCGAAAAATTTCCAGCGCATATTCTTTCGATTCTGGGGACGAACATTTCAATGTAAGAGGTTAGGCCAATACGATTTTATTACGATAAGGTGCATTGTTTTTTTCGAGCGATTGAGGAACGAGTTCTGTGAAGACTTTTTATTGCTGAGAAACCAAAAAAACTTAATTTTTAATACAATTTTTGATGAAATCGATCTATACGATAATCCTACAAAGTTTCCAACGAATTTGAGACTGATGTATATACGATGAAGCAAAAGGTTGAAAGACATGATGATAAGTCGAAGGGATGAGGTTACCGGAGGGAGAGGGACCGAGATGAGATAAAGGAAAAGGACAGAGTCAGAGAAAAGGACGAAGAGAACGATCTAAAGTGATAAGATCGAGGGGAAGTGGAGGATGAGGCGCAAAGAGAGTGAGAGAACCAGCGGAGCTGGGAGAAAAATAATCCAATTTGGTATCCGTCCATCTTAGAGGCGAAGGTTTTCTGACGCGACGTGAGGTATGTCTGGCAGGAGGTCGCGGATGGAAAAAGAGTTGAAGAAAAGTGGTGGTTTGGAATCTCCCAAAGAAAATCGTGCCCCTTCTCGTTCATTTTCCCTTCCCCACCCCTCGCCGTTTGTCAACCCTCTTTCGCATTCTTCGTAACATGCAGAGTTTTCGATCACGGAGCAGCCTTCGGCCGACTCTCATTTTGCCCCCTTGGTATTTGCGTTTTTGCTCACTGTTTACTTTTCGGAATGTCCATTGGTCAATTGGGCCATTGGACAATGTGTCACATCGGCAACAACTTTCTCGAGCGTCGATTGCTCGTTAATTAAGTGTTGGAGAAACGTTGAGATTCTCCAACTTCTGAGGTAGGCACAGAACTATTCGAGGGATCATCAATGTGCATCAATGTGTCCTTTTCAATGAGGCACAAAACTGAGCAGGATCATTGTTTCGTAGCATGGAACGCATACACGTGTTGGTTCGCACGATTGGATGATCCTCAGTGAATAATTGATTATAACAGCCATATCGATGATCTACGTTTTTTTTCCAGTTGTGGACAAAAAGTATTTTTCCAAATGGTTTCTGGACGTACTTTTGAACGATATATCGTTTGCACACTAAGTTAAAGGATATATATCGATTTTTCTTAAAAGTTCGAAGAAAATGTCTGAAAGAATTTCCCAAAAGATTAAAAAACAAATTATTCTGTCTTTTAACAAACCGTTTGGAAAAATTTTCGGAAGGAAGTTTGATTATCTAAAGGATCAACAATACATCCTTAAACGACAGGAAAACTCGAAGTTCTGATTTTCTTCACTGAACTTTAAGTGGCCGATCGACCGAAATTCATTTTCTGCAGTGTTCAACAAAATTGGTACAATTCGAACCGTCGAACTGATTTTCCCATTACTGGCACTTCAAATTTTCGCATGTTACAGGACCACACAATTAGGATCATTATCATCAGGAACATCTCGAACGTTCACGAAAACGAGGATATAAGGTACCTGACCCATGTAAGGCCCAGTGTCTAATATTACCCACGTTTTATATATCCAAAACTACAAAGTCAAACGAATTGAGCTTTCATCATCAAGTGTTTAACTTTGAATGGCCGCAATTGTCATTGGAACCGTCGGGCTGTGGCGAACCCAAACAAATTTGCAGTCGATAGAAGACAGTGCGTGCGATGGCACGTAGGCGTTTCTTAAATTTCGAAGTACAAAAACTTTCGGAAATACAAAATGTTTTCAATACTACTTAGTGAATCCTTATTCTAATTATATGTAGTGGTTTATCAGCACTATACATGTTTTCATCAAAATTTAAGTTAAAAATTGAAGATTATAAATTCTTTTAATTATTTTGTACAAAGTTACAACGTGTATGGCCTTATTAGGAACAGTGGTCTGAATAAGGCCCAGAAGACGCTTTTTTAAAAAAAGCTTATAGTTAATAGTGTACATTGTTTTCTGAACCAAAATTATTATCCATACGTTGGTTATTGAATGAATGATAAAATAAACATTTTTGTTTTGTTTCAACATTCATAGTTTTTTTGGTACTGAAAAACAAATAAGGTGGGCCTTACATGGGTCAGGTACCTTAGATGAAGTTGAAGATGAAGTAAGATATCACCATTAGGTAGATATCATCATCTCAATTCTTCGCGACAAAGATAAAATAGATGAAGTACAAGAGTTTGAACTCACGTGTCCGAGTTTTTCTTCCTTCATGCGCTTGGGGCCACTTTCGACATCGGGAGTCCGCGATCGGAATTTCTCCGGCGGCGATACGGATCGTCTTAGCCTGTCATCGGCTAGCGAGATGGGTTTGCGATCCTCGGGAGTCTCGGCGGCGCCTCGATGTTGCTGAAGATCGGTAGGTTTGAGGAGGGACTGCACCTGGACTTGTGCAGCCGCGGCAGCAGCCACGGGGTGCGGGGGTGGCGCTAGATGGGGTGGGACACCGGCGGCTGCTGCACCGGCAAAACCGAGAAGACCAGCCGGTGGCAAACCTCCCACAACCGCGCCGTGGGGCAATTGTTGCGCGTGAATTTGTTGCTGCCGAGAATAAGAAAGTTTTCGATCGTTTTTATCAAGAGGATGAACAAACGTCGAGTGATCGACTTTCGTTATTGATGGCATAAACGAGGACTATCGTGTTTTCATGGACTCACCAAAAGTTGCTGCAGTCCTTGTTGCTGCTGTTGCTGCAAGAGGAAACAAGTGCGGACTACATATAAATGGAAAACGTACTTGCGATCATAAGGTGCTACACGATCACCTGATTACGATAAGAAGAGTTTATAGGCAACACTCGCTTGGGTCAAAAGTTTGGTCTAAGAGTTGCGGTGTAGATGTATCGTGAAATTCTGAAACGAAAAGTCCTGAGCCACTTTTCTCTCCGATGCGCCGTTCGTTAGATATTAAACGATCAGTGATCAGCCAATCAACCGCGGACTCGGTGGCACATGACCGCGCACAAGCCTATCCTGCGAGGCGGGAGTGGGGTCGCGCGCTTTCCCATACGTTTGGGAGGCCCCGCCCACTATCCCGCATTGGCTGTGACTGAACACAATTAATATCTAACAAACGGTGCGTCGGTGAGAAAAACGGAAAAGGGCTTTTCGCTTCAGAATTTAAAGATGTACAGGTCGCGTAATGTTTAAACGTGAATTTTTGTGAAGTTCATCAAGCGGACTTTTGGGTATCAAGTCTACGGATCATTAAGCTAAAGCATAGGCTAGAGGCGCACCTTATATGTGTAAATTGATGTTTTGTGGGGTTATAGAGTGTTTCAACGAAGCTGAGTGATCGGGGCATCGTAAGCACAACTTACCCCGATAATGGCGTTCAGCTCGGTCATGGTGACTTGTTTAGCCCTCTCCACTGCATTGGCCACTTGCTGCTGATTCTGTAAGCCATGCTATTATTATCGCGTCGTCGTCGACCCTCCGGTAAGCGCGGCAAGCACGCGTTAACGCGGCACACGATGGCCGCGCCGATTACGAAAGGAATCAATGCTAACTCACCTCCTGGGCTAGACAGGGTATCAGCTGGGAAATTATGACGCTCAGCCGCTTCGCAATCTCCGTCTACAAAAATTTTTTTTCCAATGAAACAGACAAATAATCGATTCATGAGACAAATCAACCTCACTTTTGTTTTTTCAACGAAATAATCACTCAAACGAGTTTTCACAAATAATTATGAGAAAAATAACTGTTTTTTTGGTTAATCTCTCCGAATTAAAAAATAGCAGGCTTTGGTCGTATTACGTTTGAATTTCGATTCTCATAAATTTGTCAGCACGATTATTTAAGCTTTTTCAACAATCTGTCGATTGTAATTTTCGAAACAATACATTTTCCCCATTCCCGCGAATAAATTGAAACAAAGTGTGAAAGCGCGTTCCCCATATGAAGCGATATTACATCAATTTGCTGGTGATGCTCTCGTCGAGTATGGGAGTCCACGTGATCAAGGGTCACCCGTTCGCTCGCACTCAACCCCGTGCATTATATAAAATTCTCCACCTGCTGTGCTCATTTGCAACGGTCGTAATAATGAGAGGAGACCAAATTTAATAGCCCGTGTGGAGCGGCGTATCCATCTGGATCGAAGTGTTCCGGAAATGTTGGATATTGTCCATTGCATTTTGCGAAATACTCGCGGGCTTGTCATATACCGCTCCCGCCTCAAAAATATTTTCGTTCATTGCTTTGTTTTTGCAACAAAAAAAACCTGTAACGACTCGACGTTGCGAAACGAGAAATGGCTGGAAGAACGTTGCATTCTCGTTCTTCGGATTTTTTTCAAACTGGCCCAGGCTAGGAATTATTCGGGTTGAGTCGGCGCTTCGGTATTTATTGATAGGACTCGAAAATCTTGCAATATGGTAATCTAGGAAAAGTAAACGGAGTGTGGAACGTAAATCTGTATGAAAATCCAACGTTTTTTTTAAAGTTACATCCCTTGAATTCGTGTGTGGCCTTTTGGTTTAAAATTGGCAATTACGTATCGCAGCGTTTATGAAAGTATCAGCCCTTCAGGAAATAAAATTGGTTATCCAATGTCATACAGGATTTTCGCTGTTTTCCAAGTAATAGCCTTCCACGTAGAAACTCGTAAGTTATCTCATTGGTTATAAATTCAAAATGTCGTATCTCAGCGTTGGGAAAATTCATCCCTTAAGTATTTAGAGAGTATTTCGCGAAAAGCTTCGAGATTCGAGCGTAAAAATTCGCTGAGTTCTCTTGTTTTGCCTGTGTGGCAATAAGACGCAATATTTCTCATCGAATCCGACCGCGACGTCTCGCGGCGATTGTTGGAGCGAGAGATCTTTTCTTGCGCGGTTCTGGAGCTATTGGAGTCGCGTTCGGTTGGTCGCAGGAGGTCGACATAGCGATAGCCGTGATGAAGAGGGACGAGTTTTGCGTTGGGGCTTTCAAAGAAGCGAGAGGGTTGCGCGGGGATGAGTAGGAAGTAGAGTAGCACAGAGGGCCAACAGGGGTTGAGGGAAGTGGTAGAGAAGTAAAAAAA